>BQNB010010119.1:0-27348 GCA_026074375.1 Tanacetum coccineum
AAGACAGAGGTTTCATACGAAAGCTTTTCACTTTCATACGTAACCTAAGAAGCTTTCGTAAATCCTCTCAAGTTTGAGCTTTCGTATCCTTGCAAACACACGATCCAAATCGTTTTACGTTACTCTGAGATTACCAAATGTAAGGATATAAGATCTTTTATGATTCCTTAAGCTGTTAAACATTTTAATTATTTGATTCATAGGTTTCGTACAGATCTAGGGTTTCGTAAAATTAAAAGATAGGATTATGTGTAATTGATTGAGGAAAAATGTGACTGACTGTGTTGTGATATGATTTGTGCCAAAGGATCACTGAAAACAATATGTTAGGACCATGAATCAAAAGGTTTTATAACCGATAGAGGTTTCGTATGGATGAACTTATACTTAATCAGATATAAAGTGTGGTTTTAATGATTTAAGAATGATAGATAAATAGGTTTAAATGATAAATCAGTGCTTAAAGTCATTCTTAACACTTATTCATTCATACGAAAGCAAGGTGATTTTTAGTAATGTAGATGTATCAAATCACTTAACAAATGAACAAGAAAGAAAGTTTAGAGAAAGAAAGTAGGTTGTATCACTTAGAGAGAGAAATGAAAGGAAAATGTATTATGTGTGAACTAAATGAACAACCAACCCTTTTCAAGGTGTGGAGACAGGTATTTATACCTTGCTTAGCCGGTTACGCATAAGGTTGTCTTATGTTGACTCGGTTAGCTTGGTAAGTTTCCAAATATTGTTGCTACGAGCTATACTATTACATATTGGTAGTGGCTAAGTCCTTTCTTGATTTCTAACAATCTCCCCCTAAGGAAGGTTACTCCAATTTACAAAAACTTAAGCTCTACATTCTATGAATGTCTTTAATATTTGCTCATAGTCTTGTTTCCATAATCTTTATCTTGTGAATCTTGACGTAGTAATCTTTAGACTTTTAGGCTTTAGATTGTATCTTTATCTTGACTTGTATGTGATCTTGAGCTTCTTAAGATCATCAACCAAGCATAATCTCTTTTCGCCATCTTGTAATCTTTGCCTTCTTGTGATCTTGTAACCTTTGGACCGACATGCTCATACTTTTCTTGATATTGAAAGCTTATGTAACCATCTTTCTTCAAATTATTTAACTTTAACACTTCGTGACTTAATGGAAGACGTGCAGTATCATAGTAGCAGAAATTTCTTGAAATTCTTTAACTTTAATACTTCATCACTTCAAGAAAGACGTACTGTATCAGAGTAGCAGAAGTCTTGAAACATGTGCTTGAGCTTTCATGATGTCTTTACATATGTCGGTTGAGTATGAGAATGTGGTTTTGACTTTGACTTGTCATCGGGTAACTACTACCACCGTCAGGAAATTTGCATGAATGGGTTAGTGATAAACAACATATATGGACAAAAGTGGCTTTGTCACTACGTCAAATATGGTTGTAATAACCACGGTTCCCCGTTAATTAGTATATATACTGCCTGTGATCAGGTATAATTCTGAAGAATCTCCTTAACAGGGTTTCGCAGATGTACTATCCATTCTAATTACTAGAGCGTCTCAAAGCAGACAACACGGTAAGAGTCAACCGGTAAGTTACTATCTTCCCGATTAAGTCGTCAATTCGTGTTCAACTTTCCTATGTCCAGATACCCTTGTGAGGCTTCCCATGGACATAAGATTGAAAATTGATTTAAGAAAATCAGTCGATGTTTTAAGATGCAAACGGTTTTTTATAACACACCAACAGTTTTATCTTTTTCAAAATTCATCCATCAATTCATAAGCTAGACCGAATCGATATCCAGTATCACAAGTTCGATCCTTGTAGGATCTCACAAGTGACCTATGTGACATCCGTGATTTAATCCGATTAGTGATACCGTTAGAAATGGATAAGAGTTCATTTTGTGTGGCTTCTTGTGTGCTATGTGTTATATATGTGTGCTAAGTGGTTTGAATAGGTGCATGATATCATTTTGAGGTGTATTATCATCTCATTTTGAGTGCGTTTATGTTTGGTGATAAGTATTCCATTTGTTTATGTATAGTGATAATGGAAAGGAATGACGTATTGCATGCAATGCTACGTCAATAGTTGGATGATTTTGTGTTAAGCGTTTATGGAAATGTATCATGGTGGAAATAGGTGAAGTGAGTGAAATTTGGATATTTATAGTAGACTTTCTAAATATAGAAAGTGAAATTTGAAATGAAAAGTTATTTTTAGAAAGTTTAGTAAGTAGCGTTTACGTAAAAAGGTTTACCCAAATTAGCTTAGGTTTTTATGAAAACTTAAGGTAATGAAGAAAATTAGTTAATTAATAATTAAATAAAAGATAATAATATATAAAAAATAAAGGGGTGTTTAGTCGACCGGTTATAGGGGAAGAAGAAAAAAAAGGAAACAAAGTTTGACTATAATTAGGACTCTAAGGATTATAAATATAAAACCAATAAAACCCTAAATCACTTTTTCTCCCCCTCTCTCTTTTGTGATCAGCCGAAACCCTCAAGAAAAAAAAGATTTTTTTTATCAAGATCAAGTTGGTGATTTAGTGTTTCAAGAATCAAAGATTTAGGTATGTTCGTAAACCCTAGTTGTTTAGTTTTCTTTAAATCATGTAACAATTAATATGATAGATCTAGGGTTTACATAAAATACAAATTATATATGAACTTTAATGATGGTATGATGATTAGGGTTAGTTTAGGGTTATGATCATGCATGTTGCATGTTAGGGTTTGCGTTAGAACATGATTTAGAGTTGAGCAGAATTTAGCGCTGTGTTCAACAGATGATATCTAGATGTTAAAAACGTGTTTTGATAAGATTCAAGTGCCTAAATTATAGTTCAATTAGTTTATTTTTCAAAAATTCCAGCCTCGAATAATTTGGAGTTCTGGAAGTTGGTTAAATATTGGTTACAAGAAAGTTGTCAAAACAGTAAATACGGGTCAGAATTAGGTCATGTTTAGAAGGGTTAAACCCTAACTTCAAATTAGAATTAAGGTTAGCCAATCTACAGTTATTAGGTTCAATATGTATATAAACAAACCCTAGAAGGATAGCTTCTGATTGTGTGTCTAAGTATGGTAATTAAGGCCATACATTTTAGTGTGCAATCAGATCTGAATTAGGACAGTTTTGAAGTTGGATTTTATTTGGGATAGTTGCACATGTAATGAGTGGTTGGGAATCCTAAGGTAGTTAGTAAACTCATAAATGAACTTAGGTGATTTTTGGTATAATTTATGAAGGTCAGTAAGTAAGGATTTTAAGTTAGTAAAGGTACACTAAAATACTGCATTATTGAATAAATTGTAGTTAACTAGTGTAATGTGTTAATGAGGTGGTTAAGGTTGGGCATGGTGTCGGGGTGACCCATGATGGTTAATCAAACCCTTAGACATCCATCATATGTGTGTTACATGGACTAAAGATTTTATCTTGGTCGCGTGTAACCGTGTTTATTTATTTGTATAGTTGCGTGATGGAATTGGAAGCTGCGTTTTGAGCATTCAGGTGAGTTACATAGTCCTACTTTTTATTGCGTTTTAAACTTAGGATGGAAATGATGCAAGTGTTGAAATGAGTTTTGAATTCCTATGATTATGTGTTAGTGTAAATGCATGGACAATTATGTGACTGATATGCGTTATGTGCTACATGTTATGTGATGTGAAATTGATGTGTGAACTAAGTTAGGAGGGTTACTTGCGGGTATCCATGGCCTATTTAGTGGAAGGCATTGTTGCCTAGTCAGGGGGATTACTTGCGGGTATCCATGGTCTGAGCTAAAGGGAATGAGATTTGGTATGATCCAAGAGCGATTGAGGTCATTTGCTTGGTGTTTGAATGATTGATTGGATTGAATTGCATGTTAGCTTGTATGTTAGTTAGCATAATTGTCATTTAAAAGTATTGTTTTATAATCACAATAATTGGATAAATTATTTTGTGATGATTGAATATGTGTGTCTGAAAACCTATGTTTCTCACCAACCATTGTGTTGACGTTTTAAGCATCATTTTTAGGTATTAAACAGGATGAGATTAAAGTTAGGAAAAGTGGTTAGATAGACTATAGGCAGCTGGCGAAGTTTAGTTATCTAGATTTTGTTATTTGTTTTGAATGATGAATGTTAATTGTATTGCTTTGTTAGGATGTATGAATGTTTGCATGTCATGACGTTGGCATGAACTGCCTTCATTTCAATGTCAGACTCCTTTTTGATTTTGTTAATGTGTTTGGGTATTTTCATGACACTGCGTGTCTATACCTTGTATTTTATGCATGTTTTAGTTTCTCTATATAAACACCAATGTGTTGTGATGATTCCTTTTCTTGTCGCGCCTTACGTTTCTGCCTTCGCGGGGTGTGACAGATTGGTATCAGAGCCAATGGTTATAGAGAAGTGGATGGTTGAGCCTAGACTATAACCTAGGGGTCCTTCATGAAGATGCATTTAGGGCTTAAGTGTTTAATGCTATAACTGCTATACTTCCCTTTTATTTTTGCATAGCTTATATATTTCGTATTTTGCTAAGTTCTCATTTTAGTTATTTTGCCTATGATTATCTGATATGATATGTATTACTTTCTTAGTATGTTAGCTATGTTTTTCCCCCACCCTTAAGAAGTTTCGTTGGGGAACCATTTTCCCAACTGGACTTAAGCGTTATAAGGATCCATAAGAGGAGCCTCTTGTAGAACCGAAGGAGATAGGATAGTTGATCGTTTGTCGGATGCGCGTAGTAGGGCTGGACCCGCGAAGTCGAGTGATTCTTGCGGAGGCAAAGTTAAACCCAAGTGAGGCCCAGCATAAGTTTATCCTGTCCTTTACCTCGTCATGTTGTTATTGTTATTTCTTTCAGATATTTCGCATTTTGGGAATTGTTGCGATACTTTCGTTCCTTTATGTCATTTTGATATAAGTAAGTAGTTATTTGATGGAGCATCCTTTATGTGTTAAGTTGGAGTGGTTTAAGATGTGCAATGTGGCTCGTGTTTCCGCCTTGATGGGGTGTGACATATTGTTCATAGCTTTGGTTATAAGAGTGTAGGTGGTTGAGCCTAGACTATAACCTATGGGTCCGTATGTAGATGCATTTAGGGCCTTAAGTGTTTAATGCTATTAAAAAATGTATTGCTTCCCCACTATTTTGCTTAGCTTATTTTTTTGATATTTTGCCTAAGTTGTACATTTAGTTATTTGCCTCCATTATCTGATATGATATGTATTCTACTTTCTTAGTAATTTTAGCTATGTTTTCCCAAACTCGTAAAAAAGTCTCGTGGAAACTGTTTTCCTTACTGGACTTAAGCGTTATTAAGGAACCTCTTGTGGATCAAAGGAGATAGGAATAGTGATCGTTTTTTGGATGTGCCCATAAATTAGGGCTGGGACCTGCAGAGTCGTGTGATCTTACAGAGGCAAAGTCAACCCACAGCGAGTCTCAACATAAGTTTTTCCCGTCCTTTATCTCATCATGTTGTTATTGATTATTTCTTTCGGATATTTCGTATTTTGGAAGTCGTTGCGAGACTTTCGTTCCTTTATGTCATTTTGATTTTATTTTAATATAAGTAAGTAGTTATGTGATGGAGCGTCCTTTATGTGTTAAGTTGGAGTGGTTTAAGATATGTAATATGGTATATGTGTCTTATTGTGAATTATGATTGAAAATGGGTAATCTGGAAGCAAGTTACACGGTGAAGGACGTTGTGGTTACTTATAATTTATGATGGCCCAACATAATTATATAGGCTTCCTCACACGTAGATTGTGACCATGATTGCATTTATTTATGTTTGGTTGTAAGGGGTATTGTAATATGTTTTTTTTATATATGTATTCATGATAAGGATGGTGGTATGGGTAGAGAATTTTTCTCTTACCCTAATTAGAGGATATGTTGAGTTGAGTTGTATAGATAGTAAGTTTCCCTTCTATCTAGTATTTGCGGATACCTAGCATTGCTATTATAGAGGTTGCTCGTTTGCTCGGTTATTTGTTCGGATTTCCTAAGTCTAAGCTTAGCATCCCTTCATTATACTTTGTTAGTAAGTGATGTGTTTCAAAAGCTTTAAATTTATAAGACTAGAATTACCGTGTTATCGACGGAAACACACATGGAAGTTACCTTTCTAAATTTAGTAAAGTCTAGTATGTCAGGTCGTCCCAGGTGAGTGTGCATTTTCAGATCAAAAGTAGATTAGAAAGAAAGTCCTAATGATTGTCCAACGATATTAGACCATATTTGAAATAACAAGAAGTTTTTATCTAAACGCTAGTAGGAAATGGATTAGATTTGTCCAAGTATGATTAAAACATGTTTTGTTTATTGCCAAGAGACATGAGATAAAACATATCAAGATAGAGTGCATGCCAACAAGATTATAAGCCAAAGAAGATGACGGGTAATTCAATCAAGCAAAGTAAATATTTAATTATGATAGAATTCTTCTCGGCTTTAATTCTCGCTACAAACGAATTCCAAGATAGGTTGGTTGTTGTTTTTATAAAAGCATTTACTCTCTTAATCAAGTTTGTTAGACATGAGATTAAGCATTAAACATTATTATACTTAGGTTGATCATAGTTTTATTAACCAATTCTCACAAGGTTAATACCGAATTGCCATAGACAAACAACGCGAAATTCAATCAACACAATAGAGCCTTTCGATCTACTTCTATTGCAATGACAAATCAAACAAGTCTCAATGATCTTAGCATAACAATATCGAGATTAAATTTTATTATGATCATTAAGCATATATCCATAAACATAAATTTATAATTTATATCACATCTCAAGAACACCTAAACAAACATAACGAAATTACTCCATATTCGAACAAGTAACAACACACATAACATTCATCATGGATTCAACAAAGATTATTTTCAAAAGAGTAACAAGATTCATACCAATTCTAAGAGCAAAGTATGGTGATTTCACAAGAATTTCCCAAGAAGACTTTATTATATTCAAAGCAAAATCCAAAAACTATGAACAATTCCGTCACAATCGCTTATAGATTCGAAATAACACTTCAATTATGCTTCTTTGATGGATCAAAACCTGGGAACAATGATGAACATCAACCAAGACTATCCAACTTCTTCAAGAACTTTGATTCTAATAGTGGTGATGATTTGTGTTATCAAGGTGGTTTGGATCAATGGTTCTTAGGCCTTTATCACCAAAAACACCCCTTCTAATAATTCTAAACGAATGGGGGATTGTGTGTGAGAGTTGTGTGATATGAGATGGTTTGAGAGGGTATTTATAGGCTTTTTTGAAGCCAAAGTGTGCCCCACTTGCATAAAAGTGCGCAACACTTCGGGTGTTAATGCACTTGGCATTTAATTGCCTTTAATTTCCTTTAATTTTCATTCAGGTGGAAAAGTGCGCCGCACTTATTTACAAGTGCGCCACACTTGGGGCAATTTTAGCTTTTGGACTAAAAATCAAAGTTGTAGAGAATTCTTTCCCGGACGCGTGGCCGCCAGAATTGCGTCAAACGGAGTTCGTATGCTCAAGTTATGGCCAAAACAATGGACAGGTGTCGGGAGATCTTTATCTTCGGTTATTTCTTCATTTAAGCTTCAAATCTTTATGTTTTCTTTCATTTTCTTCCACGACACATTCCAAGAACCTACAATAGCAAATTTATAACTCGTTTATACCAAAAATTCTTCATATTTAACCAAATATAATAGTATCATATAAATATATATATATATATATATAGATATATATATATAATATATATATTATATATATCCTTATATATATACTTAATCATGTTAACGCATATATAAACATGTATAAATTTTGAGCGTTATCAGGTAAGGTACCCGATTTTTCTATTAGAGTCTCGTATGTATATTGGTTCGAATTGATCCTTTCGGATATAGGCGTGTTTTGTTAGTTCTTTCATTGCATTGATTACTCGTATGAGTATCAAACGTTTCTTTTAAGTACTAATTGTTCCTAACATATTAATGTGGATCATTACTCTCTTGGTTGTATATCTCTTGGTTTTCGTAACCCGTTGGCGACTTGTTAGAATCGATGCTTTTAGGTTTGCTCTGTTGATCGTTATTTTGGATAAGACCTTACGTTTTCTTTTGGGTACGTAACGTCTTGCATGAGTTTTCTTGTACGAGTTTGCTTGATTTTATTTTGAGTATATGGTTCCTAGTATTTTCTTTCGTTTTCAAACAATAGAATTGTGTTAGGGTCTGTTCGGTGTTTTACGATCCCTGTTGGTCTTATGGTGTCTTTTGTTTGAGTAACATATTTTATAATTGATGTCTAATTATAAAAACCCTTTGGAAGTATTGTGTTGATGTTTAGAGAAAACTGTGTATAAAATGATCTTTGTAAATATATTTTATTTTATTATAAAAAGCAAGTTTAAAGTGATTCATAGTGGTAAGGTACGATACACCATTAGATAACTATCTCTAGATTTTATGAAAACCAGAATGAATTTTTTCAAAGATTACATTTAAGACAATTTCTTTATTATTTAAAATGATTTTATACTTAAAGTGACTTTCTTAATTTAAATATATATTTATAAAAACATTATTTACTTTGGCCTTTCGAGTAAAGTCGATAATTGGTATAAGAATTTCTGTCTTTCGTATTGATATTTTTTTATATGTGTTCATTTATCGTGGTACGCCTATTGATTTTTTTACGTTCGCGTGTTCACTTGGTACATATACGTTGTTAGCCTCAAAATATTGAGTCAAACAAGGAAGCTCGGCCACTCAACGAAGAAGCTTTGGCCTTTATTTAATTATATGTTGTAATAGGCTAGATCGAGTAAACGGGCTCGTTTATGTAATCTAATTGGTCACGTGTTATGGGCTAAAGTCCAAGTAATCCCAAGTAATCACGAGCCCGGCCCATAGAAAGCCCATAGGCATGTAAACCTCATGATGTAAGTATAAATACCCCTCACTACTAAGTGTGGAGAGGGTGTTGGTTCCATTTGTATTTTCTCACAAGTTTAATCAACCATCTCTTATTTTCTCTCTACTTTCTCTCTCTTGTTTCTCTCTCTAAAATTCTTTATATCTCCTTTCTATTTTCTTGGTTTAAATGTTGAAGTAAAAGTGTTTTGGGTTATTATCATTTGGTATCAATCGCCTCGGGTGGGTTTAGTGTTTATTTTGTGGTTTTCTATTGAGCTTATTCTCGGCTTATTTTTTTCTTTCTTCTTTCCGTAGCTTATTTACATTCGTCATACCTTTCTTAGTTTTTTTTCTTTCTTCTTTCGTCTACACAATATTATTATTTGTGCACACAACATAAAAATTTATCAAAGTTATCATATATTACATACGGGTCATTAATTTCGTTATACACTTGTATGAGTGCGTTTTCTTGTGTAAAAAGGGTAAGTTTGTGTTGGGTTAACAGGAAACATATTTGAGTTTTGTAAACTTCCGATAAAATTGTTTACCATTTGATTTGAGTTTTTCTTCTTCTTTCTATTCTTTCTTCTAGGTTCAAACAGTTTACTCATGGCTTATTTTTCTTATGCGCTCTTTGTTTTGTTGCTTATTTAAGTGATCTAAACTGCTTATTTCGACTACTAGTGAGCTTATTTGAGTCGTTTGAACAAGAGCTTATTTAGAGCTTATTCTGGGTTGGCATATTCATGTGGTCCACGGTTTCAAGAAGACAAGCAAGAGACAAAGATCCAATATTTTAGTAACAAGGACGGTTGTACGTTTTGGAGCCTTGTGTGAACCGAACAACTCAACGACTTGTGTGAACCGAACAACTCAACACCTTGTGTGAACCAAACAACTCAATACCTTGTAGAACCGAACAACTCATTTTTCTTAATGAACCGAACAACTAAATTCTTTGAGTACCGAACAACTTGTTTTACTTAGTGACAACCGAACAACTCACAAGCATTGTGAACCGAACAACCAAAAGTATGAGTGGGGCAAAAAAAGGAAGAAGCGTTTCAGACCTTGAAGAATAATTTATGTGATGCTCCTATCTTGTCGTTACCAGACGAAATTGAAGATTTTGTAGTTTATTGTGATGCATCGAATCAAGGACTAGGTTGTGTGCTCATGCAAAGAGGCAAGGTAATCACCTATGCATCAAGAAAACTAAAGATTCACGAGAAGAATTATACAACACATGACCTATAGTTGGAAGTTGTCGTGTTTGCTCTTAAGACTTGGAGGCATTACTTGTATGGCACGAAGAGTGTCATCTACACGGATCACATAAGGCGTCAACATATTTTCGACCAAAAAGAGTTAAATATGCGCCAAAGGAGGTGGATCGAGCTGTTTAGTGATTATGAGTGTAAGATTTGCTACCATCCTGGTAAAGCGAATGTGGTGGCTGATGCGTTAAGTATGAAGGAATGGATGAAACCTAGACGTGTTCGAGCAATGGCTATGACCATTCAGTCTTGAGCGAAAGAGATGATATTGGCAGCCCTGTGTGAGGCGTTCAAACAGGAGAATGTTTTTGCAGAAAGGCTACATAGGTTAGATCAACAGATGGAAAGGAAGGAATACAGGAATTTGTATTTTATGGATAGGATGTGGGTTCCTTTAGTAGGAGATGTGAGAATGGTGATCTTGAACAAAGATCATAAGTCTAAGTACTTTGTGCATCCTAAAGCAGATAAGATGTACCATGACCTGCGTGATATGTATTGGTGGCCAAGAATGAAGAGAGATATTTCTATCTATGTTAGTAAGTGTTTGACTTGTGCAAAAGTGAAGACTGCGCATCAAAGACATTCGGGTTTATTGCAACAACCTGAGATACCGAAATGGAAGTGGGATAAGATCACTATGGATCTTATTACCAAGTTACCTAGGTCAAGAAGTAGGCATGACGCGATATGGGTAATAGTCGACAGACTTAACAAATCCGCTCATTTCTAAGCGATTCGTGAGGATTTTAGTAAGGAGAAGTTGGCAAGATTATATATTGATGTAATCGTGGCACGACATGGAGTGCCCGTGTCAATTATTTTGGATCGAGATGGGCGATTTACTTCACATTTTTGGCAAATGGTACAAAAAGCGTTAGGGACAAGATTAGAGTTGAGTACTGCTTATCATCCTCAGACGGATGGACAAAACTCCCAGACAGCGCAGAAGATAGACTTTAGAGGATATGTTAAGGGCGTACATTATAGATTTTGGTGGTAGTTGGGATGTCCATCTACCATTAGCCAAGTTTTCTTACAACAACAGTTATTATTCGAGCATTCGGTGTGCCCTGTTTGAGGCCTTGTATGGTAGGAAGTGCAGGTCGCCTGTGTTATGGGCAAAGATTGGAGAAGGCAGTTTGATTGGACCTGAGTTACTACTAGAGATGATAGATAAGGTATTATTGATAAAGGAAAAGCTCAAAGTGGCGAGAGATCATCAAAAAAACTATGCGGATAAGAGACGTAAACCATTAAAGTTTAAGGTGGGTGATCGGGTATTATTGAAAGTGTCACCTTGGAAAGGCGTAGCGCATTTTTGAAATAAGGGTAAGTTAGTATATGTAGGACCGTTTGAGATCCTTGAAAGGATTGGCCTTGTAGCTTATAGGTTGAGGTTACATGAGGAGTTGAGTAGCGTGTATGACACATTTCATGTGTCAAATCTGAAGAAGTGTCTGGCGGATGCTAATTTGCATGTGTCATTGGATGAGATCGAGGTCGATAAGACACTTTGTTTTGTCGAGGAACCTGTAGAGATTATAGAATGAGAAATTAAGAAGTTAAAACGTAGGAAGATAGCACTTGTGAAAGTTAGATGGAATTCGAAACGTGGTCCTGAGTTTACTTGGAAACACGAAGACCAGATGAGGATTGAATATCCACAGTTGTTCGTAGACTGAACTATTGAGCCTGCTAGTTAAATCTTGGGATGAGATTTCCTCAAGGAGGGGATACTGTGACATCTGTGGTTTAATCAGGTTAATGATACCTTTAGAAATGGCTAAGAGTTCATTTTGTGTGACTTCTTGTGTGCTATGTGTTATATATGTGTGCTAAGTGGTTTGAATAGGTGCATGATATCATTATGAGATGTATGATCATCTCATTTAGAGTGCAATTGTGTTTGGTGATGAGTAGTCCATTTGTTCACGTGTAGTGATAATGGAAAGTAATGGCGTATTGCTTGCAATGCTACGTCAATAGTTGGATGATTTTATGTTAAGCATTTATGGGAAATGTGGCATTTTGGAAATATGTGAAGTGAGTGAAATTTGGATAATTATAGTAGAATTTCTAAATATAGAAAGTGAAATGTGAAATGAAAAGTTATTTTTAGAAAGTTTAGTATGTAACATTTATGTAAAAAGGTTTAATCAAATTAGCTTAGGTTTTTATGAAAACTTAAGGTAATGAAGGTAATTAGTTAATTAATAATTAAATAAAAAAATAATATAAATATATGTATGTATGTATATGTAGAAAACGGCCCAAGAAAGGAAAAAGAAAAGAAAAGAGATTTTGGGCCTTATCTTAGGAGTTTGACTAGGATTATGATTCTAGTTAGTTAAATAAGGGATCTATAAGCTAAAAAAATGACTCATTCAGCTCACATATCCCTTTTGAGTCGACTTCCATCCCTAAGAACAAGGAGAACAAGAATTTGATCCAAGGTTTTGCTAGGGTTTATGTTAGGAGCTAGTAATCAAGAGGTATGTATCCTTACCTAGTTTAATTCTTGCATTCATGTAACATAATTTATGATGGATCTAGGCTTTACATAAAATACAGATTATATATGAACTTTAATGATGCTATGATGATTAGGGTTAGTTTAGGACCATGATCATGCATGTTTCATGTTAGGGTTTACGTTAGAACATGATTTGGAGTTGAGCAGAATTTAGGGTTGTGTTCATGTAATGTTATCTTAATGATGGTAACGTGTATAGAGGTGTTTCTGATGTCTAAATAGTAGCCCAAGGAGTCTAGTTTTCAAAAAATTCTAGCCTCGAACGACTTTGAGTTCGGGTAGTCATTCAAATATTGTTTGCACTAAAAGTTGTTAAAACGGTAAATACGGGTCAGAATTAGGTCATGTTTAGGAGGGTAAAGTCCTAGCTTAAAAGTGGAATTAAGGTTAGCTAATCAACAGTGGTTAATTCCAATATGTATATAAAGAAACCCCAGAAGGATAACTTCTGATTGTGTGTCTAAGTATGGTAATTAGGGCCATATATTTTAGTGTGCAATCAGATCCGAATTGGGACAGTTTTGAAGTTTGATTTTATTTGGGATAGTTGCACATGTAATGAGAAATTCAAAATTACAAGATAGTTAGTAAACTCATAAATGAACTTAGGTGATTTTTGGTATAATTTATGAAGGTTAGCAATTAAGGGTTTTAAGTTAGTAAAGATACAATTAAATTCTGCAATTCTGAATAAATTGTAGCTGACTAGCGTAATGTGTAAATGAAGTGGTTAAGGTTTGGAATGGTGTCAGGGTGACCCATGATGGTTAATCAAACCCTTAGACATCCATCATATGTGTGTTACATGGACTAGAGCTTTTAGCTTGGTCGCGTGTAACCGTGTTTATTTATTTGTATAGTTACGTGATAGGAATTGGAAGCTGCGTTTTGAGCATTCAGGTGAGTTATATAGTCCCACTTTTTACATTGTTTTTAAACTTGGGATGGAAATGATGCAAGTGTTGAAAAGAGTTTTAAATTCTTGTGATTATGTATTTGTGTAAATGCATAGACTATTATGTGACTGATATGCGTTATGTGCTACATGTTATGTGATGTGATATTGATGTGTAGACTAAGTCAGGAGGGTTACTTGCGGGTATCCATGGCCTGTTTAGTGGATGGTATTGTGTCTTAGATAGGAGGGTTACTTGCGGGTATCCATGGCCTAGGCTAGAGGGAAACCATAGGGACTTTGGTATGATCCAAGAGCGATTTAGGTCGTCTGCTTGGTGTCTAAGGGATCGGATGAGTACGCCTACTCAGTGTTAGTTATGAGGGATCGGATGGATACGCCTACCTAGTATATGATTTATTAGTTTGATATGATTAGATTGAATTGCATGTTGGCTTGTATGTTATTTAGCATAAATTTGTTCATGAAAATGTATATGTTTTTAATCACAGATATTAGATAAATCATTTTGAGAATTGATTGGATACGTGGTCTGTGAAAACCTATGTTTCTCACCAACCATTGTGTTGACATATAAGCATCATTTTTAGATATTCAGCAGGATGAG
Source organism: Tanacetum coccineum (assembly GCA_026074375.1). Taxonomy (NCBI): domain Eukaryota; kingdom Viridiplantae; phylum Streptophyta; class Magnoliopsida; order Asterales; family Asteraceae; genus Tanacetum; species Tanacetum coccineum. The sequence continues at coordinate 14,280 of BQNB010010119.1, forward strand.
ATTAAAGGTAGGAAAAGTGGCTAGATGAACCGTAGGCAACTAGTGAAGTTTAGTTATCTAGATTTCGTTATTTGTTTTGGATGATGAATGTTAATTGTTTTGCTTTGTTAGGATGGTATAATGTTTTGCTTGTCTCATGACGTTGCTATGAACTATCTTCATTTCAATGTCAGATGCCTTTTGGATTTTGTTGATGTGTTTGGGTATTTTCATGACACTGCATGTCTATACCTTGTATTTTATGCATGTTTTAGTTTCTCTATATAGGCGCTAATGTGTTGTAATGATTCCCTTTCTCGTCGCGCCTCGCATTTCTGCCCTGACAGGGTGTGACTGATTGATATCAGAGCCTTTGGTTATAGAGAAGTAGATGGTTGAGCCTAGACTATAACCTAAGGGTCCTTCATATAGATGCATTCAGGACTCAAGTGTTTATTTTTATAACTGCTATGCTTCCCTTCTATTTTTGCATAGCTTATATATCTCGTATTTTGCTAAGTTGTCATTTTAGTTATTTTGCCTACCATTATCTGATATGATATGTATTACATTCTTAGTATTTTAGCTATGTTTTTCTCCACCTGTAAGAAGTCTCTTTGGGGAACCATTTTCCCAACTGGACTTAAGTGTTATAAGGAGCCTCTTGTGGAACCGAAGGAGATAGGATAGTTGATTGTTTGTCGGATGCGCGTAATAGGGCTGGACCGCGGAGTCGGGTGATTTTTGCAGAGGCAAAGTCAAACCCAAGCGAGGCTCAACATAGTATTCACCGTGAAGATAGAAATCCTGCTTGAGCCAACATCAAACAAGCTCTCGGTAGGTGACTTGCGCGATTCTATATGAATCAAACTTGTGTCAACTGGAAAGAAACGATGGTTCGATTGTATGAGAATCAAACTTGTTCTAGTAAATGAATTGACGACTTAATCAGAAAGATAGTAATTATCTGATTCACTCATATCGTGTTGTCTGCTTTGAGACGTTCTGGTATTAAGAACAAGCAAGTACGGTGAATCTATTGCATACGAGTTAGAGGATCTAACACTTTGAGTTGGAAATCCTGTCAAGGAGGTTCTTCCAAAATTAAACCTACCTGATCACATGTATAGTATTTATACTGTAAAACGGTCCTCACAGAACCGGAGCTTAATGCAACCAAATCTCGACGAATGATAAAACCAAATTCATTCATATCTGTTGTTTATCACTAACTTTAAAATGCAGGTACAAACGACGGTGTTGCAGCCTCATTCCAGCAGAGTCGAATTCACAACCACATGCTCATACTCAAGCTACAAAGACATACTATAAGCATCAAGATTAAAGAATCAAGAATGCTCAAAATATAAAGACTTCCGCAAACTCTGATATTCAAGATCTTCCTAAAAGTTATCAAGATTATCAAGACAAGGATTGTCAAAGGAGATTGTTAGCAAGCTTTTAAGATGATGCATAGTATGAGCATGTTGATAAAGACACAAGATCGCAAGATGGCAGAAACAACAAGACAAACAAGGAAAAGATTTAAAGATCTCGGAATTAAAGTCAAAGTAAAAAAGAAAAGGCTCAAGATCAAAGATCATACAGCATGAAGGAACAAGCCTACAACAAAGATAAAGACCAAGAACAAGACTCAAGAACTTAATCTTAAAGCAATCCCAAGAAACCCAAGACCATGTTATAACTGTGAACATGGAAGCTCGGAATCTATCAAAAACCAAGCTTCGAGGGAGATTGTTAGCCTCAAAATATTGAGTTAAACAAGGAAGCTCGTTTCAAGGTTTAAGACCTCTCTTCGGGGAAGATTGTTAGCCTTAAAATATTGAGTCAAACAAGGAAGCTCGGTCACTCAACGAAGAAGCATTGGTCTTTATTTAATTATATGTTGTAATAGGCTAGATCGGGTAAACGAGCTCGTCTATGTAATCTAATCGGTCACGTATTATGGGCTAAAGCCTAAGTAATCCTAAGTAATCCCGAGCCTGGCCCATAGGCATGTAAGCCTCATGGTGTAAGTATAAATACCCCTCTCTAAGTGTGGAGAGGGTGTTAGTTCCATTTGTATTTTCTCACAAGTTTAATCAACCATCTCTTATTTTCTCTCTCTTGTTTCTCTCTCTAAAATTCTTCATATCTCATTTCTATTTTCTTGGTTCAAATGGTGAAGTGAAAGTGTATTTGGGTTCCGACATACGTATCCTTTCTTTCAAAGGATTCTTATATCATTTGATCCACGTCTATTTACATATGTAGAATCTCCTATATGCATTCTAGCCTTTGACTCGATATTCGTTTGTTATCCTATTCGATTGTTTGTAACCCTTGGAGTTCATTGATACTGTTGAGTCGTGGAAGCTTTGATGTGATTATGGAATGGACTGGTTGTCCAAGAGGAAGTTTATGATAGTATGTCATGAGAAGGTGGTTAGGATACCGTTGGAAGGTGATGAGATACTTCCGGTTCATGGTGAACGTACTCAAGGAGTCGTGAAAACCTTAATGAACACAAAGGTAGATGAACCAAAATTGAGTGATATTTCCGTCGTACGAGATTTTATTGATGTGTTTCCGGAAGATTTGTCGATGACCACCGCAACGACAAGTTGAGTTCCCTATAGACTTAGTTCCTGAAGCGACGCCAGTCGCGAAGTCTCCATATCGTTTGGAACCCTCTGAAATGCAAGAATTGTCTGAGCAACTTCAGGAGTTGCAAGACAAGGGTTTCATACGACCTAGTCATTCACCGTGGGGAGCACCTGTATTATTCGTGAAGAAGAATGATAGATCATTTTGTATGTGTATCGACTATAGGGGGTTGAACAAATTAAATGTTAAAAAACCGTTATCCACTCCCTAGGATTGATGACTTGTTTGATCAGTTACGAGGAGAGTGTCCTTTCTTAAAGATAGATTTTCGGTCAGGTTATCATCAGCTACGAGTGCATGAGGATGCCATTCCAAAGACCGCATTTTGAACGAGATACGGACATTTTGAGTCTATGGTTATGCCTTTTGGGTTAACCAATGCACCAGCGGTTTTCATGGACTTAATGAACCGGGTTTGCAAATCGTACTTAGGTAGGTTTGTCATCGTATTCATTGATGACATTCTGGCCTACTCAAAGTAGAAGGAGGAACATGAAGTTCGTTTGAAGTTAGTGTTGGAGTCACTAAGGAAGGAGAAGTTGTATGTTAAGTTTCTAAGTGTGAGTTTTGGTTGGAAGAGGTGCATTTTCTTGGTCACGTGGTCAACCATGATGTATTCACGTGGCCCCGAGTAAGAGTGAGGCAGTGAGGAATTGGATGATTATTCTTAAGATTAGCAGGTCACTACCGACGTTTATCGCAAAAAAAATTAGATTGTTGAACCCCCTTACTTCACTAAATGAGTGGAGAGGAAGCAGAAGTATGTAGTGGAGTGTTGAACAAAAAGAGGCTTTTCAGACTTGAAGAATGATTGTGTGTTACTCGATAAAGCGAATGGAAGTGAGTGATGCGTTGAGTAGAAAGGAGAGAGTGAAATCAAGACGAGTAGAGGATGATACTGGCAGTCCCAAAGTGAGGCGTTCAAGCAAGAGAACGTACTCGCAGAAAGGCTACATGGTTTAGATCCACAGATGGAAAGAAAAGGAGACGAGAGTTTGTACTTTATGGATCGAATTTAGGTTCTATTGGTAGGAAGTGTAATGGATGAGGCTCATGCATCAAGATACTTGGTACATCCGGGAGCGGATAAGACGTACTTTAACCTGGAGGAAATGTTCATTGGATAGCACGTGTAGAAATATGATATAGCTACCTATGTTAGAAATTGTCGGATTTGTTTAAGAGGTGAGGCTTGCAATGTCATAAAGACTTTTTGGCTTTGATTGCATAAACCTGAGATACTTGAGTGAAAATGAGATAGAATCACCATGGATTTATCACTAAATTTTCAAGGTCAAAGTAGTGAGTATGATGTGATTTGGGTGATGGTCGATAGACTGACCAAGTTAGCTCATTTTCTAGCTATACAAGAAGATTTCAAGATGTAAAGTTGACAAGGATTTATATTGATGAGATAATAGCAAGGAATGGAATTCTGGTGACGATCAACTCGGATTGAGATGGATGATTTACCTCGTGGTTCTGGCAGATGCTGCAAAAAAGGTTAGAGACGCGATTGGATTTGAGTACTGCTTAGCATCCTCAAGCGGATGGACAAAGTGAACGTATGATTTATACTTTGGAGGATATAATAAGGGCATGTGTTATCGATTTTGGTGGTAGTTATCAATTGAACATTCGGTGTGCTCCATTTGAAGCTTTATATGGTAGGAAATGTTGATCGCCTGTGTTATGGGCAGAGATTGGAGAGGGCAGTTTGATTGGGCCTGATTTAGTACTAGAGGCGACAGATAAGGTGGTATTGATAAAGGAAAAGCTCAAAGCGGCGAGAGATCTTCAAAAGAGCTATGCGGATAAGAGACGTAAACCGTTAGAGTTTGAGGTAGGAGATCGTATATTATTAAAGGTATCGCCTTGGAAGGGCGTAGTGCGTTTTGGAAAGAAATGTAAGTTAGCACCGAGATATGTAGAACCATTTGAGATCCTTGAAAGGATTGGCCTTGTAGCTTATAGGTTGAGGTTACTTGAGGAGTTGAATAGCGTGCATAACACTTTTCATGTGTCAAATCTAAGAAGTTTCTTTATTCCCAGAAGTGTCTGGCAGAATGATGTTATTTGCACGTGTTCACTTGCATGAGATCAAGTCGACAGTCAACTTCGTTTTATCGAGGAACCTATAGAGATTATGGATCAAGAAATTAAGAAGTTAAAACATAGGAATATAGTGCTTGTAAAAGTTAGGTAGAATTTGAAACGTGGTCCTAAGTTTACTTGGGAACACGAAGATCAGATGAGGATTAAGTATCCACAGTTGTTCATGGACCGAGTTGTTAAGCCTGCTAGTTAAATCTCGGGATGAGATTTCCTCAAGGAGGGGATACTGTGACACTCGTGATTTAATCAGGTTAGTGATACCTTTAGAAAGGGCTAAGAGTTCATTTTGTGTAATTCTTGTGTGCTATGTGTAATTTATGTGTGCTAAGTAGATTGAATAGGTCCATGATATTGTTTTTGATGTGTATGATCATCTCATTTTGAGTGTGTTTATGTTTGGTGTTGAGTATTCCATTAGTTCACGTATAGTGATAATGGAAAGGTAGGGCGTCTTGCGTGTAATGCTACATCAATAGTTGAATGATTTTGGGTTAAGCGTTTATCGGAAATGTATCGTGTTGGAAATAAGTGAAGTGAGTGAAATTTGGATAGTTATAGTAGACTTTCTAAATATAGAAAGTGAAATGTGAAATGAAAAGTTATTTTTAGAAGGTTTAGTAAGTAGCGGTTATGTAAAAAGGTTTACCCAAATTAGCATAGGTTTTTATGAAAACTTAAGTTAATGAAGATAATTGTTTAATTAATAAATAAATAATATATATAGGGGTGTTATTCGGCTGGTTTAAAGAAAAGAAAAAAAGGAAACAAAGTTTGATTACAATTAGGATTCTATTAGTATAAATACAAAACCAATAAAACCCTAAATCACTTTTCTCCCTCCCTCTCCCTTGTGATCAGCCGAAACCCTCAAGAAAAGAAAAAAAAAGATTTTTTTTATCAAGATCAAGTTAGTGATTTAGTGTTTCAAGAATCAAGGATTTAGGTATGTTTGTAAACCCTAGTTGTTTAGTTTTCTCTAAATCATGTAATAATTAATATGATGGATCTAGGGTTTACATGAAATTCAGATTATATATGAACTTTCATGATGGTATAAAGATTATGGTTAGTTTAGAGTTATGATCATGTATGTTACATGTTAAGGTTTGCATTAGAACATGAATTATAGTTTAGCAAAACTTAGGTCTGTGTTCAACTGATGATATCTTGATGATAGAAATATGTTTTGATATGATTCAAAGTCTAAATTAAAGCTCAAAGAGTCTATTTTTCAAAAAGTCCGGCCTCGAATGATTTTGAGTTCTGGAAGTTGGTCAAAAGTTGGTTACAAGAAAAGTTATCAAAACAGTAAATACGGGTCTGAATTAGGTCATGTTTGGGAAGGTAAAACCCTAACTTAAAAGTGGAATTAAGGTTAGAAAATCTATAGTGATTAGGTTATATATATATATAAAGAAACCCTAGAAGGATAGCTTCTAGATGTGTGTCTAAGTAGGGTAATTAGGGCCATACATTTTAGTGTGCAATTAGATCCGAATTGGGACAGTTTTGAAGTTTGATTTTATTTGGGATGGTTTCACATGTAATGAGTAGTTGGAAATCACAAGAGAGTTAGTAAGCTCATAAATGAACTTAGGTGATTTTTGGTATAATTTATAAAGGTCATTAAGTAAAGGTTTTAAGTTAGTAAAGATACACTAAAATTCTGCATTTTTGAATAAATTGTAGTTAACTAGTGTAATTTGTTAATGAGGTGGTTAAAGTTGGGCATGGTGTCGGGGTGACCCGTGATGGTTAATCAAACCCTTAGACATCCATCATATGTGTGTTACATGGACTATAGCTTTTAGCTTGGTCGCGTGTAACCGTGTTTATTTATTTATATAGCTGCGTCATAGGAATTGGAAGCTGCGTTTTAAGCATTCAGGTGAGTTACATAGTCCTACTTTTTACATTGTTTTAATTTGGGATGGAAATGATGCAAGTTTTGAAATGAGTTTTAAATTGATGTGATTATGTGTTAGTGTAAATGCATAGACTATTATGTGACTGATATGCGTTATGTGCTACATGTTTTGTGATGTGATATTGAGATGTTGCCTAGTCAGGTGGATTACTTGCGGGTATCCATGGCCTGAGCTAGAGGGAAAGAGATTTGGTTATGTGATGTGATATTGAGATGTTGCCTAGTTAGGAGAGTTACTTGCGGGTATCTTCGGCATGAGCTAGAGGGAAAATAGATTTGGATTGATCCAAGAGCGATTGAGGTCGTCTGCTTGGTGTTTGATTGATTGATTGGATTGAATTGCATGTTAGCTTGTATGTTAGTTAGCATAATTGTCATGCGAAAGTATTGTTTTATAATCACAATAATTCGGTTAATGATTTTGGTAATAGATTGAATATGTGTGTTTGAAAACCTATGTTTCTCACCAACCATTATGTTAACGTATAAGCAACATTTTTAAGTATTCAACAGGATAAGATTAAAGTTAGGAAAAGTGGCTAGATGGACCGTAGGCAGCTGGCGAAGTTTAGTTATCTAGATTTCGTTATTTGTTTTAGATTATGAATGTTATTTATTTTGGTGTTGTTAGGATGGTTGAATGTTTGCATGTCATGACGTTGACATGAACTGCCTTTATTTCAATGTCAAACGCCTTTTGGATTTTGATGATGTGTTTGGGTATTTTTATGGCACTGTGTGTCTATACCTTGTATTATTTGCATGATTTAGTTTCTCTATATAGATGCCAATGTGTTGTGATAATTCCCTATCTCGTCGCGCCTCGCATTTTCGCCTTGGCGGGGTGTGACAAGTTTGGCGTAACCCGATGTGTAATCCCGTGCTGAGACGTCCTGACAACACTGGTAGTGGGTTCACTATATTTTTCCAAGTGTTGTTATTTAGCTCTTCTAAACATACCTAATGAATTGTCCCCTCTTTTTTTATAGTTATGAGTATCTATGATTTCTTTGCATGGCTTCCTTGGATAAGGTTGCGGTACGGGAGGAGCCACATGGTTTAGACACTTCTTATTTGGGTAGAGTCGCTGATCGCACCACATCACCTGCTCTAGTGGGTACTGCTATCCCTCGTGCTTCCCTAGAGGAAATTGCCGTTACCCGTCCTGATCGTAAGGTAGTCACAAAGGCTGATCACTCGGCCAAGCGAAAAGCCTCTACTAGGCCGGAGATATCTACCAATGTGGCCAAGAAGACCAGATCAAATAAGAAAGGGTCTGAAGTAGGTTCTAGTGGTCAGGCAGCTGGAGATGAGGTCGAGCAGACTGACGATGGTACTCTTGATGATGATGATTAGCGTGATGGCTCAGAGTTTGCTATGGAGGGTATTGAGAACCTCAACGATGTCAGCCAAGGTAAGCATAGAAACGTTATCCCACTTCGAAGTTTTGATCCGAGCATTGGACTAGATGTGACTTATCCTTCAATTCTTCTTCCAGATAAGGAAGTCGAAGCTCATGTTGAGCTGTCTAGGGGCATGAGGAGGGCTACCCGAGCGAGTTTTCGTGCTTCTCATGGTAAGCTTGTCTCTTTATTTATGTTCATTTCTGATTATACTAGGTCTTTGTCTTATATGTTTTTCTTTTCTCTATTTTTTATATGCAAGTGTTAGCGAGAATGCGTCTTCTCCTACTCAAGAGGCTGTGCCAGCTCTTGATACTCAGCCCCTGGATGCTGATGCTGGTGCTGATGATATTGCTAGTGATGGTAATGTTGATCCCTATTATGAGGCTCGAGTTGGTAATACTGCTAGGGATGTGCTCGAGAGAGATCTTCTTCCTTTTGTCCTCGGGCCTTATTACATTCCTTATCCTTATGACGAAGGTTTTGGAAGTGAGTCTCCTCTTTACACCAAAGTCGATTAGGAAGAAATTCATGGAGTCAATCTTGGTCTGTGGAAGAAAGAACTTTACAATGATCCTAAGGTTTGCAGGACTGCCCTTGATCGATCCCTACACCAGTTGAGACTCATCGGTTGAGAGAGCTTTCTTCAGTTGAGTTGTCTGATCATATGAGCGTGTTATAATATTAGTTGATTACTCTCGGGAGCATGTTGAATGCTCGTTATGATCAATCTTTAAGGAACGTTGAGCGTCTTTCGAAACAGTGTGCTCAGCAGACGCAGACCATTAAGAGGCAAAGTGTTGACCTTAAACAACAAAATGAGTCTACCGTTTATGCTAATGATGAGGTGTCTAGGTTAACGATTGAGCTGAGGGTTCTTAAGTCTAGGTGTCAAACGGCTTAACATAAGCTTAGTAGTTAGGATAAGAAACATAGGAAGTATAGAAATGATAGGGACACTCTTGCCATGGAAAAGGCAAATATTGAGGAAGAGCTTGTAGGGACTAAGTCACAGTTGGAGCATCGTGAGAGGTAAGCTGAGGAGATCCAGAGTAGCATTGCCTCTTTCTTTCAGTCATATTTCATTCCACTTGTTCGAAGGTTCCTTAAGAGTAGTGAGTTTAACCGAGCATTTGCGGGAGTGTTGAATACAACAATTAGTGTTAGAGTCGAGCGTGGGTTGCGTATGGGTCGCACCGATGAGGAGTTCAGGGGGTTATCTCAATGGGTTGTTGGTTTTATTCCTGATGCCAAGGATAAGTTTGATAGAGTCGTTGCTGCTTTTTCCTGACACTACTTTCCTTTTCTTAGACATGGTATCTCAAAATTCTTAGAGCTTTTTGCAAGACATCGCTCGACTTGAGCCTGACAGGGTGTCATCTTCCCACCAGACTTCCTCTGCTACTGCGTCCTTGAGGGCTAACACCCATGTTTGACACTCTACTTCATCATCCAGTACTTTTGGTCATACTAGCACTCTAGAGCATTTAAAGAAAAAGAAGAAGTCCGTTGAAAAAGGAGATCCTTCAGCTGCTTAGGCCAGCCTTGGATTGCAATTACTTTTATTTTGTTTATGTAACTAGCCTTGTGTTTCGGGCTTTAAGTGCTTTCTAAGCAACTTTATCTTTTGGATGTGATTGTAACCTTGTTAACTTTCTATCTTGGTGGTTACTTGTGCTTTTCATGTTATTCATCCCCTGAATGTATGTTTATTTATTTTGTGATATGTTGTAACATACTTTGTTATTTGTCAGACAGATGTCTAAACTTATATTGGCTTGGCCTATTGAACCAGTATGGTCCAATTCTATCGGAACAGCTTCCATGCTATGGCCCGCTTACTAGGACTTGAGGCAAACCAACCTTAACAGTTTCTGGGTTAAACTAGACATTATTGTATTTTGTAGGAGTTCTAACATACCCATATGCCTGTGATAATGTTTAAACTTAAATCAATATGCATGCGTTACCCTTTCCTACTGGTACGACTTGTACTCATATACATTTCGATGCAACATTCAAATTAGTATTATCATGTTGCTTTCTCCATCCGATGTAGCTATTCACCGGAGAGTATTTATTATGCGCGAAAGGGAGAAGTGTTTGTTCCTCTCCCTTCTGCTGCAGAGACAATTAGCAGAGGTTGCTCAGCCTAATCACCAATGGCATCAGTTTCACCATTGGGGACACATTAGTAGGAGTCACCATATTCACACGGAGGTAGCGAGCCATCCGTCATTGTATAGTCACGTTATGATAAAAAAAATTAAACATGTAGACTTAAGAGAAAATATGAGAAACTTTTGTTTCATTCATATCATGCTAGAAGAAACAATACATCAATAATATCTAAAGTCACCTCCAGAGCAAGTCTATACTTTAAAAATTGCTTCTCCGGTAGGGATACATAGTAGAAACAAAAGGTACTCTGGTGCTTTACATGTAGCACCTTCGGAGGTTACAAGCATGCCAAGTCCTAGGTATCTCTTCCTCTTCTATGTTACTTAGCTTATAAGCTCTACTTTGGAATGCTTGGATAGCTTTACAAGGTCCTTCCCAAGTGGGTCCTAGCTTTCTTATGTTAGGAGCTCTTGATGCTTCATTTTTTCTAAGTACAAACTCTCCCACTTTGAACTGTACATGTCGCACCTTTTTGTTGTAATACTTCTCGACATGTTGCTTGTACATGGCCTCCCTTATAGCCGCTATTTATCTTTGTTCATCCAGCAGGTCTAAGTTTAGACGAAGCTTCTGATCATTAGTTTTTTCATTCAAATTAGACGTTCGGTGTGTTGGCATGCCAATCTCTGCGGGGATGACGGCTTCGGTACCATAGGTTAAGCTGAAAGGTGTTTTACCATTATTGGTCTTCTTCATTGTTCGATGTAACTACAACACATTTGGCACCTCCTCAGCCCAAGCTGATCCTCCCTTTCTCCAATCTGGTCTTAATTCCTCTTAAGAGGCTTCTGTTTGCCCTTTCCACTGCTCCATTCCCCTGGGGGTGATAAACCAAAGTAGAGATTAACTGGATCTTGAGCTTTTCTGCCCACTTCTTAAAAGGATCAGTCACAAACTGAGTTCCATTGTCTATGATGACTGCAGCTGGGATCCCTAACCTGCAGACAATATTATCCTAAGTGAAGTTCACCACCTACTTACTGGTAATGGTAGCTAATGGCTTCGCCTCCATCAATTTGGTAAAGTAGTCGGTTGCCACGATTAAATACTTCACCCTTCCTGGACCCTCCGAGAGAGGGTCTACTATGTCCATAGCCCACTTCATAAATGGTCATGCTGATGTTACTGATATCATGTTTGCCTTAGGGATTTTGGGTACAGATGCATGTGCCTGGCAGTCATTACATGCTCTGATCAGCTCCCTGACATCTCTATGCATAGAGGGCCAGTAGTATCCCAGATTCATGGCCTTAGCCACTACCTGTCTAGGCCCATCGTGCATTTCGCATGAGCCCATGTGTACTTCTTTAATAACGTAATTGGCTTATAAGGGACCCACACACCTCATCAATGGGACCAAGTAAGACTTCCTATACAAGACTCCATCTTCTATTGTATAGTTCCCAATTTTTTCCATTAGAGTTCTAGCGCCAACAGGGTCTTCTGGTAGGACTCCTTTCTCTAGATAGTTTCAGATCGAAGTCATCCAAGTCGGGCCTTCTTCTTCAACCACCATACTAACCTCTTGTACTTTGACAGAGCACTCGTTCAACACCTCAACTAGCACTTCTTTAGACAAGTGATCGAATTGAACCGCTGCCAGCTTGCTAAGGGCGTTAGCCTTCTTGTTCTCTGCTCTAGGGATATGGGTTATCCGAAACCTGTTGAATGCACCAGCTAGTTCCAAGACCTTTTCCTGATATTTTATCATTCTTTCACCCTTAGCTTCATATGACCCCTCTACCTGACTAGCTACTAGCTTGGAGTCCAAAAAAGAATTAATGTCTTTCACCTGCATCTCCGTGGCTATCCGTAAGCCAGCCAGTAGAGCTTCATACTCAACATCGTTGTTAGAGTTAGAGAAATTCAAACAAAGCACGTAAGAGTATTCCATATCGTCTGGAGCTATCAGGATGAGGCCAGCTCTGGACCCTTCATTGTTTGACGCTCCATCAGTGTATAGTCTCTATGCCCTTGGGCCAGGAGTAAGATTTTCTCTTGCATTTGAAGACTCTAGGATGTCCTCCATTCTAGGGGTGCTAGCCACCTCTGGTGTAGCATTTATCTCTATTAAGCTGTCTGCTAGAAAGTCTGCCAAGACCTGACCCTTTACTGCTACCCTTGGTACATATGTTATGCCATAAGCCCCAAACTTAACAGCCTACTTTGCTAACCTTCCCGACGCTCCCGAGTTGTTCAGCACTTTCCCGATTAGGCTGTCAGTTATGACCTTGATCGGGTGAGCTTGGAAATACCTTCTTAGCCGTCTGGCCGTGTGGACTAGGGCCAAAGTGAGTTTCTCCATCGAAGCATAGTTTGTTTCTGCCCCTTGCAAAGATCGACTAACATAGTGTATAGGCTTCTGCCTCCCATCCCTTTTCGTGAGGAGAACCGCGCTAACTGCCTAATTTGCTGCGGCCAAGTACATCATCAGGGTCTCACCTTTCTTTGGGGTAGTGAGAGTTAACAACTCAGATACCAATTTCTTCATCTTTAGGAACGCTGCCTCGGCGGCCTCTATCCATCTGAAGTCTTTCTTATTAGTACATTTCTTTAACGTATCTAAAAAGGTAGGGATCGTTCGGCCGACTTAGACAAAAACGATTGAGGGCTGCCAGTTTCCCACTTAGGGATTGCATCTGCTTGAGAGTTCTTGGTAAGGGAATGCCCATGACAGCCTTGTTTTTTTAGGGTTGGCCCTTATCCCTTCCGAAGTAACTATGTATCCTAAGAACTTTCCCTCCTCCATATCGAATGAACATTTCTTCGGGTTAAGTTTCATGTTTATCCTTCGGAG
>BQNB010010119.1:33093-66467 GCA_026074375.1 Tanacetum coccineum
AATATACCATGCAATGACAGCACATCAATGCATTTACTAGCTTCTCAAATTGTTGAAGGTAATCAAACAAATCATCATAAGAATCCTTTGTCAATGTTTTTGCAAGACGAACTTGAGTAACATCCTTTAGCCATTCAGGTTGTAAATAATTTAGGAACTTTGTGTTAATAGTGAATTTTGGAAATATGATGCCATTTCTTTCCAAATCATTCATTAGCTGAGAAAAACGATTGTAGACTGAGACTAGTGCTTCTCCAAGTTCAACAACAAATTGGTCAAACTCATTATTAAAACGTGTTTCCTTGTCAACTTTGTTTTGCATAGTTCCTTGCACTAAACGTGCAACTTTTTGCCACATGAATTTTGCAGTAGTGCAAGCATCCACAAAGTTATATATGTCATTTGGGATAGAGATTAAAATCAAATTCATGGCTTCAATCTCATCTTTATAGTGTTTCAAATCATCTCCTCTTAAGTCCTCTTCTTTTTGCATCCTTAGTGCTTCAGTTTCAGAAGGAGTGAAAATTCTGAACTCATATGGACCTTCATCAATTGCCTTGTTAAGCCACTTTTTATTTTCTCTCTTTCGATTGAGATATCTTCTAAAACGACGTGCCCATGGTATATAGCTACCTCTTTCAAGCATCGAAGGTCTAGTCTCAGAACCGGCATCAACAAGATATTATTGATGTGTATTAGACGTCGACATTTCTTGTGATTCAATGGTTGTATCTTTGTAAATGAAAAAGAGTTCTATTTGTGATCAACAAAAAACTTCAATACTTGTCAAGTAATCCTAAATTTCCAAATTCGGAATTGAAATCTCGAACAGTACCAATTTCGGTAAGATGGATCTTGGACAACACAGTTATTAAATTCGGAACCTTTCTCGGATAAAACTAATTTTGAAACTCGGAACGTTTCTCGGACGACACTAAATTAAGAAAACTATCAAATTCGATAAATGCACGCTCTGAAAAACCTTTTTAATCAAAATTCGATACAACTATTATGATAAAACCATAATAATATCAATTTTGACTAAATTTTATCCGTTTAAGATGTATCCTAAAATGAATGTTACAATTTTGATGAAACCGAAATTGTAATTTTGACACTTTGAATCCTAAAATGACCACAATTTCGATAAAACCATAAGAAATGTTCACTTTACAATTCTCAAATCCGCATAAAAATGTTAAAATGTCAAAAATTATCCTTTTGCTCGTTTATCACAATTTCGATAAAACCAAAATTGTGACAAAAATGTTAAATGAGATCGAATTTGACTTTTCCTAACACAATTCTCTATAAAACCGAGAACTTGTGTATCTATTACAACAAATATGCTTAGTTCTGAAAATGAGACAAATTCCTAATACACAATTTTCGATAAAACCGAAAAAATGTGTATCTAGACCAATTTCGGAAACAAGTTCCGAGAATGATAATAAGCACCTAAAATACGTTTTTCAATAAAACCGAAAACACGTATATCTATTACAACTCGATCTAAGAACAATAGGACTTTCGAAAATGAGTAAACAATAATAAAATCCTACTTATCTATCAACGATCTTGTCAAAATTGTATAGAATGCAATGTACGATGCCGAAATTACTCAAATAAGCTCAAACTGATCATGTCTTGTCCATTTTTGATGTCAAAAACGAGTGAAATGGTGATGTAGGATGTCGAAAATGCTCAAGAAGCTCAAATATCACTCCAACGTACCGAATTCTACCGAATACAAATCACGTCATTCTCGAACACGATCTCGATCACAAATACGAGCACTCTTAATCTCTATTGGCGTATGATACCACTTGTTAGGTCTTGATTTAGCTTGAATCACACGATAGTGAGCAATGTAAAATAGAGAGAATTAAGAGAGGAAGGCAAGTCTTTCACAATTTATATATTTTATAACAAAAGAGAAAAAGGGAGAGAAATGAGTTTGTTACAAGCCTTAACCATCTAATGATGATTAGGTGGCTATTTATAGGAGAGGGAGGTGAGCTTCCCTTTCTTTATTTTTCTAATTTTGCTATTTAGTCCCTAGTATTTAGTAAATATGCTATTTTACACTTTTAGCATATTAAACCTTATTACAAACTACTTTCTATTATGTAAAATAAAGTCTAAACACTAAAAATAAATAAAACCACTTAAGGTATCATAATCAACACTTTTATGATCCTAACATTTGCCAAAGTCATGCATGACGAGTTCAAGATGAGCATGATGGGTGAACTTAACTTCTTCCTTGGATTACAAATAAAATAAATAGAAGACGGTATTTTCTTTAATCAATCTAAATATATTAAAGAAATGCTTAAGAAATTTGGCTTAAAAGATTCTAAACCAATGAAAACCCCCATGTCCTCAGATACTAAACTCACGAAAGACGAAGAGTGTGAGTCGGTAGATAGTACCATGTATCGAGGCATGATAGGTAGTTTACTCTACCTAACAGCACGTAGGCCTGATATCATGTTTAGTGTCTGCCTTTGTGCACGCTTCCAAGAGGATCTCAAAACTTCTCATCTTGAAGCGGTTAAGCGTATCTTTTGATACATTAAAGGCACTACGCATTTAGGATTATGGTATCCTAAGGGGACCGACATAGAAACCATAATATATGCCAACTCTGATCATGTGGGAGATTATGTGGATAGATAGAGCACTAGCGGTATTTGTACGTTCGTGAGATGTTGTTTAACATCTTGGTTTTCAAAGAAACAAACCGCTCTTGCTATATCCACTACCGAAGCCGAATACGTAAGCGCCGGAAAGGCATGTCAACAAACACTATAGATGAAACAAGCTCTTATTGACTATGACATTCGACTCGATGACGTCCCAATCATGTGCGACAACAAAGGCGCGATTAACCTTAGCAAAAACCCGGTGCAACACTCTCAAACAAAACACTTCGAAATTAGTCACCACTTTCTTCATGATAATGCCCAGAAAGGACATATCTCTATCGAAAAAGTTTCGTTCGTCGACAATATTGCCGACATTCTCACTACCCCTTAAACATGAATCGTTTAACTATCTACGTCTTGGTTTAGGAATGATGGAACACATTCCATAAATCGTCCTTCTTTTCTTCTGTCTCGATTCTAGTCTGTGTTCCATTCTGTGTTGCGACAACTTAATTACTTCATACGAAGTACTTTAAGCATTCTTAATTTTCGAAATGCAAATTAAAACGTCACTCCTTTCGTAAAATTTTTGTCAAAATTCGAGTCAAAAACCATCTGCTGATGGCGGCCCTCATATCTAGGGCAACCCCCTAATTTATTCAGGCGCCCCCCATAATGATATGGGACTGCCACCAGATGAACACTTATGTTTGTCACCCTCATTTTTATTAAACACAAAAACAAACACCCCCTTCCTCTCCAATTGCTGCGACGAAACAACTCAAAAAACATCCAAACCTTAAAATCAACCGCTGAAACACAAATTTAAGATCAAATCAACTCCAATAATCAATCCTAAAATCATAAAGATCATAAATTATAAGTCTTTCACCTATTTCTTTCTAATTTGTGTTTAGGGTTCATGATGAACACAAAATCAAAAATTGGGGATTTTCATTTTTCCTTTGTTTATGTGCAATTAGGACTACAATAACACAATTTATAACTAATATGCTTCCCGTAGACATAGGATTTGCATAATTAAAGTGTGTTTGTCAAAAATTTCTTTCGCATAAAACCCTAATTTTATTTCAAAATTATTCACGTTAGGAACACCATAAAAATATTTTTATGCATTGTTAATACATCCTAAAACTGTTTTTGCATATATGCATGATGATCTCAAGAACAAAATTTAAAGTACATAATTCATATGTATCTTTCGACATGTTTGGATGAGCAAAATTAAATTAAGGAGCGTTTGGGTTAACTCATAGGTTTTTGTTTTAGAGTCAAGTTAATCGTTACTCCACATTTGTTACATATAGGCACGCACTAGGCAAGAGTACATAATTAACATTACGAGCACATAATAATAATATCTTGAACAATATTTTGATATAGGTGATAATGTCATGTAAAACTGCCAAAGATCACCAAAATACAAAAAGCTACATTCCAATAATTTCACATGAATACACCCCACCTTTAAGAGAAATGCTTATAAATCTTGAAATTCGTTGCATTCATGAGGGTCGGGTAGTTTTTCAAGACTTTGACAATCTAGTCTATGTTGGGTCTATGTTTAGTCTTATTGGGTTTGATTGTCTTCTTAAAATCAATGAACAAATCTGCCCTCGCTTCAATATCGAGTTCTATAGTCAATATCGAGTCAACTACACTCGAGAGGGCCAAATGTTAATTGAGTTTGTCATCTAAAACCAATTATTCTCTTACACAATTGAAGAATTTGGTCAAATTCTTAGTATTCCTTTTAATGGTGCTTGCTCTTTTACCGACAAGTTGTTACTTGACGACTTACGATATAGTGTCCCTACGAGTGGTCCCTATCAAACCAATCCTCCTTGCCTAGATGAAATCAAAAACTATATTCAAGAAGAACGAGAGGGATGGTCACTCGTATCCGTCATGACAAGGTCATTGATGTTGTAGAAAATCAAATTTTAACTCGTGAAATCGTCACTGTGATGAAATCTTGGGTCAAAATAATTCGGGAAAACGTCTTTTGTTTGGGGGTAACCAGGATCATGTCCTCGCGTGTCTTTGTCACATGCTCTATTGTATTGCTAGGTCCGAGCATTACAATCTTGCATATTTTGTTGCAAAATGAATGGAGTTTGTCACTAAAAAACCTCGGTTAATTCTACCATACGGTATGTTATTAACTAGATTATTTAAGTATGTCATATCCATGAATCCTGAGTTGTCAAGCGATCGTTATGTCTTGTACGATCGTATCATGTAGCCTCTTACCACTCAACAAGAGCGAAAGACTCGAAAGGATTATGGAACGGGAAGAGGTCGCTCCTCCACTTTCTCTTCATCCGCCTTCAGTCAACCATCCTCCTCTTATCTCAACGATGATGGTAATGACGAAGGAACCTCGCGTACAAGTACTCCTTCTTCCACTCATTTTGTTAATTCATTGACAAATGAGGTTCCTTGAATCTTTTCAAATCCACCCAATATTGACCCAAACATGGAATAATTCTATACTTGTCAAACCGAAATCCTTAACCGTCTAGTCCAATTGGGAGATGAGCAACGTGGTGGAATAAGGTCAATCGGGAAGGGCATCAAGAACTTATGGAGGAAGAAGAAGAAGTGAGCAATTTAGATAATTGCTATAAGTCAATTTAATTACTATTGCTACTTAATTATAATTATTGGTACTTATTTTTACTATTTATGCTTTGGTACTTTAACTTATGCTATTTGGTAGGATATTTAGAAGTTAGTTTGGGCAACATAATTTGCCTTGGATGATCATTCCATTTTATCATCCTAAACTAATTTGCATGCCTTTGACACTCTATGATACTTATTAAACTCGTGATATTATGCATGCTTATTTGTTTCATAGTCATATGTCTATAATTGCTTCCCAAGTAGTATAGCTAGCTTTTAAATTTGAAAATCTAGGAAGTAATAGATGATTCTTAAGGTAACAGATTTAACTGCAAAAGAACATCCAGGATAGCATGATTCTGCACAGGATTAAAGGTCTGGAAACCTGGGAAAAATCTTTGTTTTTCCAGAGAACAACCTCCATAAATATTGGGCGGCGCCTATATATATATCTGGGACCGCCATTATCACACCCCGCCAAGGCGGAAACACGAAGCATAACATCATGGATATCATCACAACACAATGGTGTCAACAATAAAGAAACACTAAATGCATAACTAAGTAATAAAGACACAATGTGTCATGACAATACCGAAAACCAAAAGAACGACATCTTGTATTAATGAAAAAGGGTCTCACCAATACAAGAACAATATCTCACAATCCTAATAAAATCAAATAACATTCAACAAAATCATGCAACAAACATAAACAAACTCAGGAGCGAACTCCAATGCAATCCTAGCGGTCATTCTATCCACCTCTCTTAACCTCAGTATTCTCATGAAGCTCACCTGAAAAAGATGCTTAAAAACATCAACACAACGGTTGGTGAGAGTCATAGGTTTAAGACACGCAAAGCAAACCTTTAAATCCAATTACTGTGATAAATAAAACATAACATAGCAGGACATACAGCGTACTATCATACAAGCTAACATGCAATCACATCAATCCACATTGAGACGTTCACGCTCAATCCTCACACAAAACATAACAACAATGAGACGATCACGCTCACTCAAACAACTCACAGTAATAAGACGATCACGCTTACTACCAATCAAATCCATAAATGCCATGAGACGATCACGCTCAAGCACAACAATTCATACCATAAAAGCAAGTAGCACATAACATACAATAGTCACGTATAGCCCATGCATCATTTAAATCACATTATCACAGTAACTAAAACATTTCAAAACCTCTTTGCATCATTTTCACCCCAAGAAAACATAAGAAAAAGGGGCTATGAAACTCACCTGATGCTTAGCTTCCCAAAAGAATCCAACAAAAGCTTCACAAACACTTCACGGATAATCTAAACAATTAAGCACACAATAAGCTACCATCAATTAGGCATTCAACCCAATATGATGTAACCTCAACTATGATGGATATCTAAGCTATCTACCATAGTTCTATACTTGATTTAACCCTTTTCCAACTCCTACATATGCCATTTACACTTCAATGCTACACTTTAAATTTTCTGGTTTTGAGCAGAATTTTATACTCACTTACGCGTCCTAAACGTACCACTTAAACACTTCCACAATTCAAACCAAAATTCACCATGCTACATATATGTCCTATGAACCTCTCATAGCTCTCCCAAAGCCATTACCCTTTTACAAATACCCTTTAGAAATTCATTAATCCAAAGTGTCCAGAATTCGTCCAGAATCTGACCCCCTAAAAGTATGACACTAGATGACCACTTTAGACCTCATTATATGCTTAGAAAAAATTCAGGGGTCACACAAAATATATAAACTAACTTCCACGTGATTTAGAGCCTCTAACTAGATGTATAAGTATTTTTAGAAAAATCATAACCAAAACTGAAATTCGTCATAGTTTTACATGCTGATTTTGTAACGACCTTTTGACCCACTTACCGACCATAAAAACTCACGAGACCAACTTTGCTGGAAATTAGACTCTTTAAGGTTATCTCCAGTATGTTGCAAATTGTTTATTTGAATTTTTATGAATGAGTTATGACCTCTACAAGACTGACCAAAATTCAGCAGTAAATTAAAACGACTATATCTTAAGATCAAGCCCTAACCGACTAACCCAATCATGAAAACAATCAAACGAATGATCAAACATGATCTATACATCATAAACTTTCAGAAACATAAAACCCTAATCCAAACCCTAGCCGAAAATTACATGTTTAAAACCCTAATCCATCATGCTAGATTACATTAATTAAAAATTAACTAGAATTAAACAAGAATTAGAAAATACCTTAGCAAAGAAACCCTAAATTTTTTTCTCTTTTTCTTCTCCTGTTCGGTCGTCAAACGCAAGGGGGAGGGGGTTTGGGATTTATTTTGTATTTATAGCCTACAATAAGGAGTCCTAGATAATTACCAATTATAATTTGATTCCAAATAAAATTCTTTTTCCCCTTTTTTTCTTAGAACCTTTTATTTTTTTATTTTTTTATTTTATTTATAAATTATATAATTAATTGTATTTTCTTAAATTTTTATAAAAACCTTAACTAATTTGAATATACCTTTTTGCTTAAACGAAATTCACTAGACTTTTAAAATTAACTTTTTAACTTTTCATTTTCAACCTAACTTTCCTAAAATAGATTTTTTACATTATTTTTAAATTACCACTTAAAATCTAAACCTATATTAGATTACTAACACAAAAATACGTATATGTAATAATACTTACACATTTAACACGGAAACGCTCAAATCTCAATAATCATTTCCTTGTCAATCAAGTGAACAAAAGAACTCAACGAATTCACCACCATTCAATCTCATTGAGATGATCACAAACTCAATAGATAGAATACCAATACCTCACATAACTCAATAAACACACAGAAGTCACATACACCATATTATTGAAACAGGCACATAAGACAATACAAACGGTTTTGTAACACCCCCAAATTGGTCGAAGCGAAATATGTCCTGGAGCGTTACTCATAATACAACAGCACAAGATACAAATAGAAACGACCTTCTAAATGTGTCGTTTGAAAAGTTTATCTCGTTTATTTATCATGAAATTGATATAACATTTGTCCCCCCGCCCCCCCACCCCCCATAATTGCATCACAATGAAAAGCTTGAAAACAATACAACGAGATTGATCATTTGAATGTAGTAGACTCAATGCATATCAAGTAGGCCAAGCATCTAATTCACCTGAGAAAAACATGCTTAAAAGTGTCACAATAAAGTTGGTGAGTTCAAAGAGTTTTTGTAAGTATAAAAATGTAATGATGGAATCCAATGGTATATAAGGTATTATGATTAATTTCAATCCTTATAATAATCGCCAAAAATTAAGATAAAATGGAAAACCAAAAGAGTCTATGATTTTGATTGCTTCGCCGCAATATAAATGAAAAGTGTTCAGAAAATATAAATGTTCAATAAGTAGTATGGACAATGAGATCGTTGATTTTTCCAAAATGTATGGGTCTACTATAACAGATACAGTACCGCATAAATAATATCTACTGTTGCGCTAAGCTCATGACACTGAAGCTCGACATATATGTATGCAATTTAATGCAAATAAAGGCCCGTGTAGATGTTCAAACCCGTAAACATCCAAATTGTTCCGACATGTATGCATTCGTTGTTTCAGTACAGTCGAAACTAGTGAGCGCTACTCACCCGAACAGGGATGTCAATCCCAAATAGATCTATTTATACACTCGCGCTTCCTTAACCGGTCCTCCGGTCAAGAATTTAACAGTTCATGATAATGGGCAATGGTGGGTTATGTTACTTAGGCAAACACGTAAACAGGAGATGATAACTGAAAACACTTGTGTCCAATAAAAAAATTTAACTGTTGTATTTGTAAATAGCTTTGAGTACTTAAATCCATAAGTAGAAAAGAGTGTGATATAAATCAAGTAATCGAGTTCGTAATGAGTATGTAAACAGGTTGCATTTAGCATGTATTCTCCCCCGAGATTTGTAAAGTAAATGTAAAGCAAGTGAAAGAGGGGCTATAAACTCACCCCGATGTTGTAGAATGATTGACGGGAATGCGCATATTAAGCGCCAGATAAAACGGAAACTGGAACGGCTCGACCAAGAAGTTGCGGTTTATCTTAACGGCTAAGACCCACTAGCCTAGGATGATGTACTTGGTTTTTCGATGAATGAGCACGTCAACGTGACACGTTGATAAAAGATTTAGATTTAAAGTTGTAATAGTTTGGTGGTTGGTTAAATAAATAAATCAAAAAGTAACGCAAGGTGTGTAATATATTCCGTATATATTACATAATGATAAATGACCAAATATATAATTCCTATCGTAAATTATATATTAAGATACCCACCCAAAAGGATAACTCGAAGCGTATATGATACACAACATGTGTGTTCCCTAAAAGATGACAATTAAACTAAAATGGTTTAATTATATAATACTTTCCAAGTATTATATAAGAAAAATAATAAAAATTAAAGAAACTAAATAATTCGACACGTTCCCGGATATCCCCAAATGATTTAATGGAAAGTTTCTTTATAAAAATGAACACACGTTTTAAATCTGCAAATTATGTTAAACGACGTTTTTAAAACTCTTACAATAGTTATGATGTTATTTTCTAGTTGCTAATTATAAAATATAAGATTATTTTATAATTTAATACATTGTTTCCTCGATGGGTTGCTAGAATATTTATCCCATTTGTAAAAGTATAGTTTCCGTTTGTTTATCCGGTTATTGATATATTACGAATTAAAAATCTTGAAATTATATAACTTAACCCTTTTTCAAATAATACATGTTGAAATTTACTCATGTGTTCAATATATAATACCTTGCAGGTATTATATAATAAGTGTGAATAATTAATTAAACCAATTAGTTTGACAACCATTTAATTAATGAAAAGGCTTTGTACAAAGGTTGACACATGTCTTAACGTTATGAATTAATCAAACCATGTTTGTAACAGTTTATAATCATTATAAAATATAAATAATATTTTATAAAATATATTTCGTTTCTTCGACGGGTTGCGTCTAAAACAGTTCGTCTCATTGTAAAAGTATAGTTTTCGTTCGTTGTCAGGTTATTATACAGTTATATTTTAGTATATCTTTAAAATATAACTTAGTTCCTTTATCGGTTTATAGAATAATAGCAGTTTCAGTGAATCGTAAATATAGTAAATTATATAAATTCCATCATGAATTCTCCGTTTATATAACGCTTTCCATTTTCGCAAAACTCGACGTTTTCCTTATTCAATATATGTTGTAATTATTAACGTGTTAATATTTCAAACACTCGCGTTTTTAGATATAATATATTTATATATTTTATTATATCTAAACTAAACAAAATAATAAACATTATATTTATTTAACCAATTTAAACCACCAATATATATATCCGGTTTCATGTTTATTAAACCTTACGCTATATATATTTATTTGTTGATTTGCTATATAAACTAAACGAACCCTCGTTGTCTCGCTAAACCAAATGCGTCCTTCGTGTCATTTTCTCTTAAACCAAACATAACCCTTATGTTGTTAAACCCACAACCAAACGCGGCCCTACCCGTTTGTTATTTACCCAAACGCTCCCTTGTGCTTTTTTTTATCAAACCAAACGCCCTCATGCCAAACGCACCCCTATATATGAAACACTAAACCAACCGCACCCTCTTGGTGCCAAGTCGAAACCAAATGCACCCATGTAGGGTGGCTGCCACCCCACACGCACCCCTAGGGGCTGAGACAACACCAACCGCACCCTCTCGATGTGAAACCCAAACCGAACCCCACCCTTATTGTGGTTGAGGAACACCACCGACACACCCTCGTGGTGACTCTTGCTGCCACCCAAACGGACGCACCCCCTTGGTGCTTATCATAACCAAACGCACCCTTGAGGTGTTTATATTCAAACCAAACCCACCCCTAGCTGCTGCCCACGAACCAAACGCACCCGTTCCCGGTGAAAACCAAACCCACACTTATTGGTGGGGCTGCCACCGAAACAAACACCCTTATGGTGGGGCTGTCGTGGCAGCGGTGGGGATGGCATGGTGGTATGGCAGCGATGGTTGTCGCGGTGATGATGACGATGAGATGATGGTGACCATGGTGGAGATCGGCTGGTGGGGGGTGACGATGGTGAGGAGGCTGCGGCGGTGGTGAGTGGGTGGTGGTGAAGTGACGGTAGTGGGCTGGTGGTGGTGGGGTGGTCGCGTGGAGGCGCGTGGTAGTGGGGATCAGTTAGATCCGACGATGAGGATCGATTTTGGGTTCGGCCGGAAAAGTTCGCCGGAAAAGTTTTCCGGCGGCGGCGTGGTGATGGCCGGCGGTGGCCGGCGTAAAATGCAATTTTAACTTCATAATTGCGTTTTAACAAACGTTTTCTGATTAACTATATAATTATTTATTAAATATTTTTATTTAATAAATTAGTGATAATTAAATATAAAATTTACATTATTTTGGGTCCACCGTGTGCCAAAATTTTGCGAGGACATTTCAGCACCTTCTGACTGTTTTCGGATCTCGATCAAAACTAAAAAGTTGTTCGAAATATCGTTTTACATCAAATTGCTTTAGATCCTAATAATGAAAACGAGATTTATGCTGCTCGTTTTGAAATTCAACCTAGGTATAACTTAAATCCCTAATTAAAATTTCGAAATTCTCTGATGTTACAGTACTACCCTTAAAAGAATCTCGTCCCGAGATTAAATTGTGTTATCCGACTTGTGTGACTAAGGAAAGACTTAAGGATTAATAACTCATTCAGAAACAAGACGCTGATAACATTATTCAGCAAAATTCGGTGTTTCTACCTTCTCAAACTAAACCCAAAAAATGTTTGGTTAAGTGGGTTTGTCCAGGAATATTTAATCCATCAAAATGTGGTACTCAAAATATATCATTACAGATCTTATGACTGGTATAACCGCGTTATAGGAAGAGTCTCATTATAGTGAAAACCTCAAGAAGAAGGTGTAGTCGCGTGAGTATGTTTGTAAAAGTTTCTAAATGTCCGAGGACGGAGTCTCGTTTCTACTATCTGTAAGGTTCGATAATTCACATCAACGTGGCTTATGGATGTAAGTACTCAACCTTACCTTGGCAGATACTATTAGTTCATGACTAAATTTGGTACTATTTTTCTGCAAATGAGTAATTCAACTGAATACTATATCGACATATGCTTATCTTGTTTAAGGTGGGTTTCATCACTTAGTTGATAAAGTTTGTACAATCTGGGACCACTCCAGGACCCAACAACAGCAACCATAACGACAATAACTATGACAAATGGTGATGGGATGCAGAGGGTGAGGACCCTCCGAGAAACAATATCCCCAGAATAAAGTTCAATAAATGAGAGGAGCTCGCGAGAGAGCTTATGCGATAGACGGCGGATTATGGTACTCAGTCGCTAGTTTGAGGACGAATCAACTCCATTAACTCAAGTGTGTAACAAGTCTGTTAGTTCCACGAACAGTTCGTGATCGCGAGGATTGGCAACGGCAATAGCAATAACTCAAGAATGAGATAAGGTAGTTCCAAGCGAGGCCTTAAGATTCTGCTGAGGGGCAAGACACGATTGTGTCTCTAGACCCTTTTAACGATTTCTGGTGATTATCGAGTTCAGGTTCATACTCGTCTCACATTGGATACCATTAAGCCCACTCATTTATAATTCATCATTTGCACAAAGAAGCGTCCCAATTTATGTAAATGATAAATTTATAAACTTATGGTTCGGGGATTTATAATTTATTTATTTAACTGAAGAGGCGTCCCAATCCTTTTAAATAAACAGATTATAAATCATCCTACTTAATAATTCCCGATGCAATACGCGTACTCTCATAACCTTCAAGATGATGGATGACATTACGATGCATGTTCTCTAATGAGTATGGGACGAGTGTTCCAAACTCGTCTTCAGAGACAGGGAGTAAAACTACCCAAAAAAAATATCGACCTAGAGTTCAAGATAGGTAATGAGTACCTTGGTTAGAGTAACCCAGGTAAAGGTCTCGATGAACCAGTCAACATAGCAATTATCATATAAATCCTCCTATCACCAGTCCCGCCCATACAAGACTTGTAATACTTAGATTTATACATAATCCCATGTAAACAGACTGTAACGGCTTTGTTAACATAGTAATTATCATAACAATCCTCATATTACAAGTCCCGCCCATACAAGACTTGTAATACTTAGATTCATACATAATTTCATGTAAACAAAAATTATAACGGTCTTCGTGTAATACAATATAGTATAAAGCTATGAAGAAAATTTATGTCCTTAGAGACCATTGTTTAACTTACAATGCCTGAGAACGAAATGAGACCATTGTGCAACTCACAATGTCTTAAGAAATGCTCTGGTATTTATATAATAACTCTTATATAAATAAGCGTACGATATACGCAAAAGATGTAAGCATATATATTACATATATGTATGTCACGTAAGCACTTAATGCAGCACGTAATGTAAGCACATAAGCAAGTAGCGTGTATGCACTTTGAAAATGTTTGATGTGATGCAATGTTTGTGAAAACGGTTATAGTCTAGGGTAAAATATGCAACCTAGTTCTCTATAACCAGTGCTCTGATACCAATCTGTAACACCCCCAAAAATGTGTCGCAGCGGAAATATGTCAGGGGGCGTTACTTCATAATACAATAGCACAAGATACAAGAGAACGACCTCTAAATGTGTCGTTTGTAAAACAATCTCGTTGATTTTCTGAAATCAAAATAATAGTTGTCCCATAATTGCATCACCATGAAAAACTTGAATGTAAAGACTCCAATGCACATCAAATAATCCAAGCATCTAATTCACCTGAGAAAAACATGCTTAAAAGTGTCAACATTAAAGTTGGTGAGTTCATAGATTAGTTTAAATATGAATGTAAGTTTCAACAAATATATTTACCCACTGTGTCATCACAGTACCACGTAAAATGTTTGTAAAATACGCACGACCCGTTTTACGTCACCAAAAAAAAGTATCAAACTTATCCCAAAGATTTCTATAAAGAATGCATGGTTAATTTAATGTCACTAAAATGTTCCAAGTATGTATGTGTCGGGGGGCCCTGTAGTCCCCAACATGATCCGACATGTTATAACGTTCGTTTACCTGGTGATAGCTAATCACCCGAACGGGGATTGTCAATCCCGAATAGATCTATTTCATAACATTCGCGCTCACCCTCCAAGTGATTTACAGTTCATGACACTGTGACGTAGACTTGTTGTATGTGTCTGCACACCCGAATAGACCTATTTCATAACATCCCGTGCTCACCCTCCAAGTGATTTACATTCAGATGCTTGGACGTAGACTTGTTGTGAAGTACCCGATTCGGATGATACAATAAATGTGTTCCCATCATTGGTGTTTTCATCTGTAACACCCTGGGCAGAAATGCTTTGTTGGCCCGCAGGCGTCAAACCAATCGTAATCCGAAAATCAATTCAAATGTCAAAGTATTCATTGTGGCTCAAACATAAAGCCAAATAAAGTTATCCCATAGCGAACTATGCATATAAGTATGTAAACCAATTTAAAATCAATCATGTAAATGTGTTTGTAATGAATTGCAAAATCGAGTATGTGAACCAAGTGTGTAGAATAGTATGTAAAAGATATTGCGAACAATTATGTAAACAAGTTATATTGCGCATGTATTCTCCCCCGAGATTTGTAAAGTAAATGTAAAACAAGTGAAAGAGGGGCTATAAACTCACATCGATGACGAAGAACGATTGGCGGGAATGCGCACATTAAACGCCAGACAAAACGAAAACTGGGACGGCTCGACCAAGAAGTTGCAACTAATCTTAACGCCTAGTCCCACTAGCCTAAGATAATGTATTTGGGTTTCCCGATGAATGGTTACATCAACGCGACACGTTGATAAAAGATTTAGATTTAAAGTTGTAATAGATTGGTGGTTGGTTAAATAAATAGTTTGGAAATATACGTAAAGTGTGAAATATATATTCTGTATATATGACACATGAAAAATAACCCTTATACAATTCATACCGTGAATTATATAACACGACAAACATCCAGTGATTAATGAAAAGTATATAATACCTTGCAGGTGTTATATAGTAAGTGCGAGTAAATAAATTAAACCAATTAGTTTGACACAAATTTCATTAATAAAAAGACTTGGAATAAAAGTAGACACCTGTCTTAACGTTATTAATTATACAACCGATGTTTGTAACAGTTTATAATCATTATAAAATATAAATAATATTTTGTAAAATATATTTCGTTTCTTCGATGGGTTGCGTCAAGAACAGTTCGTCTCATTGTAAAAGTATAGTAATTGTTCATTGTCGGTGTCTTTTATAATACGATTTAATGTAACTTAAAAATATATCATGAGTCCCCCTTTTATCGGTTTCTAAAACAATAGCAGTTCTAGTAAAACATTACTAAATATAGAAATCTATATAAATTTCGCCATGACCTTTCCGTTTATAAAACGGTCCCAAGTCGAACGACTTTGTTGCAAATCCACTTTCCCAATTTAATTTAATAGAAATCATTTTAACATTTTAAGGGTGTTTATTAATTATCGTTTAATAAACATTATTTCCATATTGTAACTTCGTACGAATCATAGTATTTTATATTCGTCCGCAGTCTAATATAATGTATTCGACAAATAATCAATATTTCACATTTTACTATTTAACAAAAACACCGTCCGATTATAATATTTTATATCAATTCTTGGTATAATTATATTAGTTAAGAATAAATATATTCCCAAACGAACCCTCGTTGTATCCCCTCGTTGATCTTGATCTAAACCAAATCCGCACCCGTTTGGGCAATTCCAACCAAACAAACACAACCCTTGTCAGCAACCCAAACACACCCTTTTATGCATAAACCCAGATCCAAACGCCCTTGTGGCTATTTTATTTAGAACCAAACGCACCATGGCTGAACCAAACGCACCATGGCTGTCACTATGAAAATCAAACGCACCCTAAACGTTCTAAAATTCCAAACGCACCATAAGGTGCTGAGTCGAAAACCAACCGCACCCTTGGTGCTTACCCAGCCACCCTACGCACCCTATATGGTGTTAAGAACCCCCCCCCCCCGACGCACCCTTGTGGTGCCGAAATTAAAACCAATGATCCCACGGCTGTTAGGTAAACCAAACGCACCTTTTTCAGGTGGTTTTACAACCACACGCAGCCGTGGTTATAACCACGAAACCAAACGCACCTTGAGTGGTGCTAAACCACATATACAAACATCCCATTGGCTGTTACCACGGCTAAACGCGCCTGCTGTGGTGCAGCCGTGGTGGCGATGATGACGATGGGGTGATGAAGGAGATGAGGTAGATGTCGTGGTGGTGGTGTTGATGTTGCGGTGGTGGTGATGAGGTGGCGCGTGGAGGAGAGTGGTAGTGGAGATCGGATAGATCGGGTCCCCCCCCCCCCCTCCCAGGGGGCCCGGTCACGAGACACACTTATTGGTTGGCCGAAGAGTCGCCGGAAAAGTATTTTCCGGTGGCCGGAGGGCTACGACGGCGGCGGGAGGCCCGTGGTGGAGATGCTAGCCGAATTTTGGGGAGGGAGATAGTTTATATTGGTGTGTGTGTATATATGAGAGATGGAATGAAAAATGAAAATAAATTTTATATTTATATAAAAACTTTTAAACTAAATGTACTATGTTTAATAGTTGAGGGTTTATTGTGTAACTTTTTAATAAAGTTTTTATAACTATCGGTTCGGGACTCGTTTGAGCGACTTAACGGACGATTCAAATCTCGAAACTTGCGCCATTGTTTTCTAAATCATTTTTCCGATAAAAATGAGTATTCACTCGACTAATTTTCGTAAATGTTTTATAAAATTTATTTAAAACGTTTAATATTTATTTTGTGACTTGGTTAAAAATAAAAAGAAATTTTAACTCGAATGTTCGCGTTATCAACAACGCTTAAATAAGTAAAATATTAAATAATTTTATTTAATATTTTTATTAAATAAATAGTTATAATTAAAAATAAATTTAATTATTTTTGTGTGCCGGTACCCGTTGCGTGCAGTTTTCAAAATTTTGCGGGGCTGATTTAGCCCTCTTCTGCTTGTTTTCAAGTCTCGGGTAAAACTAAAAAGTTGTCTGAAATATCGTTTTACATCAAATTGCTTTAGGGTCCGAATCGTGAAAACGTGATTTAATGGTTCGTTTTTGATAAATCAACTAAGAATTAATATATATCCTTTTTCGTTTTCAAATCAAATAAGTTTTTTTTTTAAAAAAATAACATTCCCTTAAAAATGTAACAATAGTTATGATTTATATTTAAATATGTTCCAAAAATTTTACCGGTCACGCGGTAATTGCTTTTATGTGACCATGAACGACTAAAAGTCAAAAGGTCAAGTTAGACTCGAAAAGTCAAAGGTTAAAATAGTCCTTAAAATTTTCGAAAATTCTCGGATGTTACAGTACCTACCCCTTAAAGAAATCTCGTCCCGAGATTTAATTTGTGTTAAACGATTTTGTGACCAAGAAAAGATTTTAGGTTTAATAAACCAGTTGTAAACGAAACACTGATAACTTTAATCAGCAAAATTCGATGTTTCGACACTTCTCAATATACTAAAAATTTTGACTAGGTTTGACCTGGATATTTAATCCATCCAAATGGGTATTTTAAAGATATATCATTACAGATCTTATGACTGATATAACCGCGTTATAGGAAAAGTCTCATTATAGTGAAAACCTCAAGAAAAAAAAATGTAGTCGCGTGAGTATGTTTGTATAAGTTTCTAAATGTCCGAGGACGGAGTCTCGTTTCTACTATCTGCAATGTTCGATGATTCACATCAACGTGGCTTATGGATGTAAGTACCCAACTTACTTGGCAGTACTAGGATGTATCCCAACCTAAATCTTCCTACTAGTGGCCCGAAATGAATAGTTCGACTATTTGTTTCGTCGGTAGGTGTTTATCTCGTTTAAGGGGAGTTGCATTACCTATTGGATAAAGTTGTATCAGTCGGGACCGCTCCAGGACCCAACAGTAGTGACCATAACGTCAATACTATTACAAATGGTGATGGGATATTGCACTCAGTCTGTTAGCTCCACAGACAGTTCGTGATTGCAAGGATTTGTAATAGCAATAGTAATACTTAAGAATGAGATAAGGTAGTTCCAAGTGAGGCCTTAAGATTTTGCTGAGTGGCAAGACACGATTGTGTCTCTAGACCCTTTTAACGGATTTTGATGATTATCGATTTCAGGTTCATACTCGTGTCGTATCGGATACCATTAAGCCCACTCATTTATAATTTCTTATTTACATAAAGAAGCGTCTAAATTCATGTAAGTAAGAAATGATAAACTTATGGTTCGGTGATTTATAATTTATTTATTTAAATGAAGAGGCGTCCAAACCTTTCAAAAAAACAAGATTATAAATCATCCAACTTAAAAAATTTCTGATGCCAATACGCGTACTCACATAACCTTTCAAGGTGGTGGATTAAATGAACGATGCAGTGCCTCTAATGAGTATGGGATGAGTGTTAAAACTCATCTTCTGAGATGGGGAGTAAAATAATCAAGGGAAATCGACATAGTGTTCAGAATAATTAATGAGTACTCGATTAGAGTAGATGAGGTAAAAGTCCTTATGAACGAGTCAGCATAGCAATTATCATATCAATCCTTATATTACAAGTCCCGCCCATACAAGACTTGTAATACTTAGATTCATACATAATCCCATGTAAACAGAACTGTGACGGGTTTTGTTAACATAGCAATTATCATATCAATCTTCATATTACAAGTCCCGCCCATACAAGACTTGTAATACTTAGATTCAATAAGTAATTCCATATAAACAAAATGTATGACAGTCTTCGTGTAATACAATATATTCATAAAACAATGAAGAAAAAAATAACCTTAGAGACCATTTACTTAACTCACAATGGCTGAGAACTGAAATGGAGACGCATCGTGCCAACTCACAATGCTAAGAATAAGATAGACCATTGTATAACTCACAATGTCTGAGAACGAAATGAGACCATTGTGCGACTCACAATGTCTTAAGAAATGCTCTGGTATTTATATAAATTACTCTTATATAAATAAACGTGCGATATACGCAAAAGATGTAAGCATGTATATTACATATATGTAAGTCATAGTAAGGCACTAAGTTAACAGTACCTAAGCAAGTAATCAAGGCTAGTGTTTTATGCACTTTGAAAATATTGTTGTGATGCAATGTTTGTGAAAACGTAAAACAAGGGGTAAAATATGCAACCTAGTTCTCTATAACCTTGGCTCTATACCAATCTGTAACACCCCCAAAATATGTGGCAGCGGAAATATTCCATTGGGGCGTTACTTCATAATACAATAGCACAAGATACAAGAGAACGACCTCTAAATGTGTCCGTTTGTAAAACAATCTCGTTGATTTCTGAAATCAAATAATAATTGTCCCCATAATTGCATCACCATGAAAAACATGAATGTAAAGACTCCAATGCACATCAAATAATCCAAGCATCTAATTCACCTGAGAAAAACATGCTTATAAAAGTGTCAACATAAAAGTTGGTGAGTTCATAGATTAGCTTAAATATGAATGTAAGTTCAACAAATATCAATATGCCACTGTGTCATCACAGTACCATGTAAAAGTATTTTTAGTTATAAAATATCACGACCCATTATTATGTTTACCAAAAGTACCAATCTTATCCTAAAGATTTTTATAAATAATGCATGACAAATTTAATGTCACCAACATGTTCTAAGTATGTATGTGTCAGGGGGCCCTGTAGTCCCCAACATGATCCGACATGTTATAACGTTCGTTCCCAGTGATAGCTAGTCACCCGAACGGGGGTTGTCAATCCCGAATAGATCTATTTTATATCATTCGCGTGGACATCACGCTGTAATGTTCGTTACCTGCGATAGCTTAATCACCCGAACAGGGATCCACACCCGAATAGATCTATTTCATAACATTCGCGCTCACCCTCCAAGTGATTTACAGTTCATGACGCTGTGACGTAGACTTGTTGTATGTACCCGATTCGGGCAGTGATACAAATAATGTGTCCCAAGCCGTATGGCTTTGTTATCGCCCTATCATGGGATGTCCATCTGTACACTTGTATTCGTAAATAGCTTTGAGTACTTAAATCCATAAGTAGAAAAGAGTGTGATATAAATCAAGTAATTGAGTTTGTAATGGGTATGTAAACCATTTCGTAAACGTGTATGTAAATGAGCATGTGACAAAGTATGAAACCAAGTTTCTAATCAACCATGTAATTGTGTTTGTAATGAATTGTAAAATTAAGTATGTAAACCAAGTATGTAGAATAGTATGTAAAAAATATTGTAAATAAATCTGTAAACAAGTTGAATTGAGCATGTATTCTCCCCCGAGATTTGTAAAGTAAATGTAAAACAAGTGAAAGAGGGGCTATAAACTCACATCGATGACGAAGAACGATTGGCGGGAATGCGCACATTAAACGCCAGACAAAACGGAAACTGGAACGGCTCGACCAAGAAGTTGCAACTAATCTTAACGCCTAGTCCCACTAGCCTAAGATAATGTATTTGGGTTTCCCGATGAATGGTTACATCAACGCGACTCGTTGATAAAAGATTTAGATTTAAAGTTGTAATAGTTTGGTGGTTGGTTAAATAAATAAATTAAAAAGTAAACGCCAAGTGTGTAATATATTCCGTATATATTACATAATGAAAAAAAATGACCAAGTGCATAATTCACATCGTGAATTATATAACAAGATACACACCCAAAAGTATAACCCGAAGCGTATTTAGTACACGACATGTTTTACAACCAACAGGTGTCAAGTAAAATAAAATGGTCCAATTATATAATACTTCCCAAGTATTATATAAGAAAGATAATTTAAATAAAAGAAACCAAATAATTCGACACGTGCCCAAATATCCCCAAATGGTTTATCAGGAAGTTCCTTTATAAAAATAAACGCACGTTTTAAGTTTGTGGATTAGATAAATGAAATTTCTAAAATCATAGTTTACGTTTGATTATCGGGTCTTCACTAATAATTCTTAAGACATTTCAAGATAATAAGTAAAGTAGTTTTGTAAAAGTTTACTAAGTGTAGCGATTTATAAAAATCTCGGCATGACCCATTCGTTTATTTAACGTTTTCCATATTAACAAAAGTTAATCATTTTCCCTTAATTAAATCAAACCATGTTGTAAACCCAAACACATCCCTTAACTGTTATTATAAAAACAAAACGAAGATAATAAATAAAGTATTTATTTAACCAATACCACATTTAGATCCGGTTTAATATATAAATTTATATATGAAATCCTTTAATTTTTATTATCCATTTATATACACCAAACACACCCTTATCATGAAGCTGCCAAACCAAACACTCTTATTGCTGTTACACAGTCCAACCAAACACACCCTACTCGGCTACTGAACCTATATCCAAACGCCCCAAATCTGCGTAAACCAAACGCACCCAATATCCGCTACTACATCAACCAAACGCACCCTAACTGATACAATCAAACCGAACGCACCCCGGCTGTCCCGAGTCAAACTCGACACCCCGGCTTCTTTTGTTGCAACCCTACCCGACAACCCCTCCCCCTGGCTGTCCCGGCAGTCAACCCGACGCAAATCAAACAAAACCAAACCCGACAACATCATCCCCCCTGCTGCTGCCATTAAACCAAACGAACTCCTAAGTGGTTGTTAAACCCAACCCGACACGAACACTCCCCCGGCTGTCCCGACAGCCTACCAACCCACACCCGCCCCGGCTGTTTTGACAGCCCAATCAAACCAAACACGCCTCGGCTGTTTATACAGCCCAACCCGAACGCACCCTCATGGGTTGAGACTGCCAACCCAACGCACCCCTTTCGGTGTTTATTAATAACCAACGCACCCTCTTGGTGCTTGATAGAACCACTCGCACCCTAGTGGCTGAAATAAACAAACAAACGCCCCTATGGCTGCCAAGATCAAAACCTACCGCACCCTTGCGGTGTAAAACCAGACCGAACGCACCCTAGGTGCCTCGGGACATAATCAAACGCACCCCTGGTATGGTGCAAAACCCACACCGAACGCACCCTTCGGGTGCTGTGACGAATGGCAGCGGCATGAGGTGGGGATGGAGACGATGGTGAGGCTGTCGTCGTCGTGATGGTGATAGTGGGGTGGCGGTGGCATGACAGCGGCGGTCGAGTGGTGGTGGTGACGGCGCGTGACCGAGAGTGGGTGTGTGGATCGAATAGATCGGGAGGGGAGGAAGCTTTTTGGAGCTCACCGGAAAACTCCGCCGGAAAAGTTTTCCGGTGGCCGGAGGTGTTGGCCGACGGTGGCATGGTGGCTGCTGAAAATTCATGAGGGAGAGAGAGACTATTATATGTGTGTGTGTATAAGAGATGTAAATGAAGAAAATATATAAACTTTTTATTTATATATAAAACTTTTAAAATGAATTAGAAATTGTAAATTAGAAATTGTATATAGTTTGAGGGTTATAGAGATTGTATTAAAAGTGTAACTTTTTATTGATACTTTTGAAAAAAGCGGGTTCGAGACTCGTTTTCTGGGCGTCTTAACTAATGATTCGATCTGCGCCGAAAAACTTGCGCCTGTTTGTGTTTTCCGAATCATTTTTCCACATAAAAATGAGTATTTTACACGATTCTATTCATAATTGTTTTTAATTATTTATTAAACTGTATGTTATTATTTATATATTTTTCCGTTAAACTTTTATCCGTGTTAAAAAAAAATGAATTTTAACTTCAATAATTGCTTTTAAAAACCGTCTGCGATTAACAATTATAAAATAAAATTATTAAATATTTTTATTTAATAAGTTATGTGTTATGATTAATCTAAATATAATTTTAATTATTTTGGTTGTCGGCAACGCTTGTGTCAAAATTTTTGCGATGACATTTAGTCACCTTTGACTGTTTTCTGTTATCTCGGTCAAAAACTAGAAAGTTGTTCGAAATATCGTTTTACATCAAATTGCTTTAGAGTCCGAATAATGAAAACGTGATTTAGATGGTCGTTCTTATAAGTCAAGCCAGACCCCAAAAGTCAAAGATTGACATCGTCATTCAAAATTTCGAAAATTCTCGGATGTTACACCATATGTAAATAAGAACTTCCTTTGACCCTCTAATTTTTCTACTAGAAATTCTTCCTTGAAATTGGAGAAAAAATTGAGATTTGAAGTTAAATGCTTATCTGTTGTATTGCTTATATACCAGAAATCATCCCAAGTGCCTTGATCCGTTCCCTTGAGTATGCCTCTTGTCTTGAAGTGAATAAACTCAGGGTACTTGATGCTGACTTTGGGTTGTTCTTGTTTCTTTGATGGACACTTATTTGCAAAATGTCCATATCCTTTGCATTTGAAGCACAAGATCATACTTTTATCTAGAGTAAACTTTGATTGTGTTGGGAGTACACAATAGTTCCCTTCTGCAGTTTCATCAGAAAGGTTTTGTGCATGTTCTGCTTCATCCTTGATCTTGATAGGACATAATTTAATTATATGTCCCTCCTGCTTGCAGTAGAAACAGGTTATATTTCTTGTTAAAAAAATTTTTTTTTTTTTTTTGGTTGTTTTTTTGTTTTGGGGGGGCATTGAAGAGTTGAAATCTTCTAATTTCTTCAAGCTTTTTCTTAAGCATGTCCTTGCAATCCCTTGTTATCTGTTTGATACACTTGCCTATTCTTTCTTCCTTCTCTCTTTTTATCTGCCTTTGTATAAAAGCCTGTTGTGCTTTCCTCCTTAGTGGCTTCCCTGGATTTTTGCTCTGATACCACTGTTGTGGATGACCTATGCACTTATTCTTTGCATGCCAATTTGCCTCTAAGAAGGCACTTGAGTTTACCATGATTTTGTTTTCTGTTGACTTCTTATATTCCTTGAAAGTATCAAAGGCTTGATCTTTCGTAGTTAAGAAGTATACCCACATATCTTTGAGTACATCATTACTAACAAAGTATATGTATTTTTTCCAGATGGGTGTTGGTGGTTATGATTGGTCCACATAAAAATTCTCCATAAATTAAGCAAAACATTGAAATGTTGAGAACAGATCGAGGAGGAAATTCATCATTGAATTCACGCAATACAGTAAGGAAAACGCCATCAGCCTAATGACAACCCCTCCCCTATACGCACACCACCTCTCACACTCGCCACAACCAAATGGGTAGTTGAAAGAAGAATTAGGACATTCCTGTCCACAACTAGATGTATGATGAAGCAACGACATGCCACAAATTTTTGGGTTGAAGAGTTAGGCACGCAATATTACATTTTAAATATTGTTCTACAAAAGCACTAGATATGACACATGTGTGTGTGTGTGTCCATTTAAACAATGAAGCCAAACTAGAAAATCTAGAGTCTTCGGTGCATAACATATGCAAA
Source organism: Tanacetum coccineum (assembly GCA_026074375.1). NCBI lineage: Eukaryota > Viridiplantae > Streptophyta > Magnoliopsida > Asterales > Asteraceae > Tanacetum > Tanacetum coccineum. Next base: position 57,976 of record BQNB010010119.1, read on the forward strand.
AGGGTACATTCACAACATCTGACAAAGTTAGATTGTGTGTGTGTAGCACTCTAAAATGGTATACTTGGAACGAACAAGGATCAAAAGCTTAACGGATTATTTTTGATTCCAACAACAAACGGATAGTGTTAGTAGAGATGTGAAGTATATAGGAGAATGAATAATGGGATTGGAAAGATTACATGAGTAAACTCATTAACGATGAATACCTAAATGGACTGGATTCTAATAGAGATCTTGAAGCACATATGAACATCATGATCAAGGATTTAACCCAATTGTGTGTGTGTGTGTGTGTGAATTTCCTAACAATGATGATGATGACTATGTATCACAACAAGAGACTCTCCTCACATTTCAAAAAACCTCAACACCATCAACAAGTTTCTCACAAGTGAATTTCCCAAGTCACTACCCAACACCTCAAACCACATCATTTTACTATCAAGAGCCCTAAATGATTCAACTCAAGTCATAACTATTACACCAGTCTCACTTTGATTCACACGCGTCGTTGAGAGGTTTTAGAACACTAAGTGACTTATACGAGAACACCGAGGAATTACTATTAGCGGAAGATGAACCTAAGAATCTACAAGGAAAGCATCAAGTGATAAAAAATGGATTGAAGCATTGTAAGGCCGAGGTTTGTATGGTCCATCAATAGAAACAATACATGGGAGTTAACCACTCTACCCAAAGGACATAAAGCAGAGGCTCTGTTAAAATGGGTAATTCAAGGACTAAGAAAGATGTTAATGGAAATTAAATCAGCATAAGCAAGTTAGTAGCGGAAAGGCTACATACAAGAAGCATGGGCATTTTAGACTTTGATGAAGTATTCGCACCCTGTTGTCAAGGATGGAAATATCTGATTATTCTTGGCCATAGCTGCTAACATAATGGGAAGTTACATTCACCTTGAAGTAAGATCTGCCATTTCTACATGAGATTTAAAAGAAGAAGTGTACGTCAACACCCAAAAAGGATTTTATAACGAGATCAAGACAAGGAAAAGTCTATAGGCTTATAAAAGCACTATATGGACTAAGACAAGCACCACGTGAATGGAACATAAAATTAGACAACACTTTGAAGTCATTAGGATTGCAAGAAATTGTGCACTAGAGCAAGCTATCTACGTGTGTAAGACACTCAAAAGACTCAACATACTTATAGGAGTCTATGTGGGATGAATCATTTCACGCACACGCCAAAGAAGGAAAATCGCAAATTTAAAGCTCAAATGTGAAGAAAAATTTGACTATGAGTGGATCTAGGTTATTAGCCCTACTATCAAGGAATAGAAGTCACATAATACTAATGGTGAGACATCTCAATAAAGCAGTACCGGCATACTGCGAGCAAATTCTAAAATGGATAGCTGGATTGATAGACTGCAACGAGGACATTGATACAATGGATCCAGGAAAACAAGACGACAAAGGTCAACTGAAGGGAAAACCAATGAGTTCAACTCAACCGAGTATCGAAGCTTAATTGGATGCTTAAGATACCTGCTTCACACAAGACCCGACTTAAGTTATTCTGTAGGATTACTTAGTCGTTTTATGCAAGAACCACGAGAGCAGCATATGAAGGCTATAAGACAAGTACTACGCTATGTAAAAGGAACAAAGGATTATGGAATCACCTACAAGCATAACGGAGGAAACAAGATACATGGATTCAGCGACAGTAGCTACGGGGTCAACACTCAAGAAGGAAAAGGAACTTACCGGGCATAATATTCTACTCTATGGTGAATCACCAATCAGCTAGAGCACACAAAAACAAGCCACTGTAGCACTATCATCATGTGAATCAGAATTCATCGCCGTAACTGCAGCATCAACAGAAGCATTATGGTTAAAGAGACTACTAAGTAAACTTACACATTCATAAGAAGAAAAGGTTACAATACAAGGTGACAACAAGTCAGCTATAGTACTAATGAAGAACCTCGTATTTCATGGAAGGAGCAAACACATTGACACGAAGTACCACTTCATTAGAGAATGCATTGAAAAAGAAGACATACAAGTCGAATTCATAAATGGAGAATACCAGAAAGCGGGCATACATACAAAAGCACTCCCGAAGATCAAATTCTTAACCATGAGACATCTCATCGGATTAAAAGACCTACGTCACAGCGTTTGTGATTAAGGGGGAGAATATTGGGCCGAAACCCATCCAACCTGGTAATCACAAACCCGCCAACAATGGCAGTTACAAAGTGAGGGTTACAAAGACAGTTACATAACTGTTTTTCAGTTATTTTACCAAGGGACGCGTTTTTTCACTCGCACCCTTTCATGTAATATAAATAAGCAACGATTGTAAACATTCAATGATGATGACAGATTCAGATTTATAAAACTTTACATTTTGGTATATTTTGATTCAAATTAGATTTTTCGATCCAACACTTTGATGTGGATGATTACTAGTTCCCGATGTACCAAGCATGTCAAAGACGCAGCGAAATAAGTTTATCTCGACTGCAACATATATAAAAGAAGGTTTAAACTTTGGACTATTTAAAGATCAATAACAGCTGCTGAAACATGTTCTGTTTAGTCTAAAATGTAGTTATGGAGCGATCATTTGAGTGATAGTTAATGCTTTAATGGTTAAAACTAAGAGTGTCGTTTGGACTGGATCTGCCGTGAATTATTACTAGTTTAAGCTATGCATCTAAGTTGTACTTATACCTTTTTACGTTAAAATATGATTGTAAGTTTGTAACTGACACTCGAATTGAGATGTGATTTTTTTTCTTGCTTTTATCAATACTAGTAACGTGTTACCCGTCCGTTTAACCTGCCAAACAATTTAGATACTACTTAAACATAGATGACCTGACTACTTAAACAAGTCCTGTTTGGGTTAATCCAATTATACAAGCAATTATAATACCAAAACCCTAGTTACCATAAATAAATTAATAAACTAATCAACTAGAAGGATGATAAAACATCAAGTTACAAGCAGTTTAATATAATACCAAAAGCCTAATTCCAGTAAATAAATAAATAAAGCATAAAGCAGAATTATGCATCAGCAAAATTACGCATCAGCAGGCTTAAGAAACTCATAATTAAGTATGTATCTGATTCGCAATGTGTGAAGCACCCTCATCTTCATCCACTGGTACGCGCAAATTACAAAACTGAAATTCTTGTCGTCCCGAATCACTAGTTGATGTTTCTTCTTTAAAGTTGTCATCTTTACTCATAACACCTTCGGACCGATCACTTTTTGCCTTTTGCTCCTGCAAAACATCAACCTTTAACTCCTGCAAAGCTTCAACCTTTAACTCCTGCAAAGCTTCAACCTCTAACTCCTGCAAAGCTTCAACCTTTAGCTGCTGCAACACATGAGCAACATTGTTGCTATCCGCCGTCTTTACCTCACCTGCTTCGTGTTTCATTCGTTTGTGCTTTCGCATGTGTCCACCCAACGCCTGCCCGATCTCAAACTTTTTCAGCACAAACCTTGCATTCATGTAAAAACATCTAGGACGTCGAACTTCCATCTCTCGACCTAGGTCTTTTGTGGCGTGCTTTGTGTCCACCTAAAGCTTCATATTTTTCAAAAGTTTTGTTGCATTCTTTGCACTTGTAAACACGAGCACGAGGATCGGGGACATCAGGGTTCTCCTCGATTTTCTTGACGATATTGTTTAGATTTTGTCTAGCGTGGCTCTCAGCCGAGAGCCCGTTGCGTATGCTGTTTTTTGCATACTCCATTGATGAAGAGAGGAAGAATACTGGTTTGCATTGATGTTTTGTGTCGATTTATTTGCAAGCATATATATAAAAAAGAGAAGGTTAAGTTAATGAAGTAGGATATTGATTGTAGTATTTAATGTGATTTAGCTAGGATAAATAGGAAAGTGTATATATCCTTATTGTTTACGATTCATATTTTGTTAGTTTTATATTTTTACCAATGAGGAGAGTTATATTGAATACCAAAAAAAGGTTGGATACTAGGGGACTCATCCACACCATCTATCTAAAAAAATCAATGGTTGTGATTAAAAGCATTTAATTATTTCACCAATTTTTTAAAATTTAAATATCTCTTAAACCGTTAATCGTTAAGTAAAAAAAAATATACCATCACGACGAGCATTTAATTATCTTTCAATAGATATCCACTTTGATATACTTTCGACAAAAAAAAAATTTCAAGTTTTTGTCACGTTTTTTTCAAATTTTTTCACCTTTTTTTCATGTTTTTTTTCACTTTTTACGTTTTTTTTCAGATTTTTCACGTTTTTTTTACTTTTTTCACCTTTTTATCTTTTTCTTGTTATCTTCACGTTTTTCGAGAATTAAGTTTTTTTTCGTTATTTCTCCTTTTCAACGTTTTTTTCTCTGTTTTTTTTCGTTTGAACATTGCATTAAAAAATCATATATTATAGAACACTAATACATAATATTTAACTCTAAAAGTAAATATCATAATATGACATAACACTAATATCATATATGACATAACACAATCATATATGATTTTAACACTACATCAAATATGAATTTAACAGGAATTCTAAATAACAATATATGGATCTCAGCAAGTTTCAATGAGAAAAAGTCAAAAAAATGTAAAAAAAACAGATTTTTTTTGTCGAAAGTATATCAAAGTGAGAAAACGTGAAAAAAAACGTGGAAAAAGTGAAAAAACCGTGAAAAAATGTGAAAAAAATGTGAAAAAAATGTGAAAAAAAGGTGAAAAAAGTGAAAAAAACTTGAAATTTTTTTTGTCGAAAGTATATCAAAGTGGATATCTATAGAAAGATAATTAAATGCTCATCGTATGTAAATATTGTTATTTCGCTTGACGCTTAACGGTTTGAGAGATATTAAGATTTGAAAAAAAGGTTGAAAATTATTTTTGGTTTAATCTTATCCATTAGATTAAGATGAAGATGAAGGGTAGAGATTGGTCCCCTGGTATCCACAAAAAACTTTGTATCCAAATGAACCTATATAAAGTTGTTAAATTAAAATTTTAGTATTAATTATTTAAGTTATGATATCGCTTTTGAACGCAATCTTTCTTAGTTATATTTGATGCTATAAATAATATTTTAGCTAGAAGAACAAGAATAAGAAATTTGGAAACCCTAAAAGGGTAACAGAGTGGTCGGAAGTTTGAGATTGATTCGCTTTCAAACACCATGTATCATAAAAAATGTAAGACAACTTTATGACCATTGGATGCATAAGGCTAATCACATTTAGGGTGAAAAAATAATTTGAGAATCTCTTGATTTTTAATTTCATTCGTTAGCCATAAAAAAGGGACGAGGGATAGAAATGTGTTTTAACTAGGGGCGAGCATCGGTTCAAAATCGAACCGAACCGACAAAAACCGAATCGAACCGAAAACCGAGTTTGAGAAAAAACATGAACCGGAACTGAACCGAAGTTTACTGAGAAAAACCGAAAACCGAACCGACAAAAACCGAACCAAATAGATAGTTTAGGCGTATTTTTCATGGTTTTAACCCGAACCGAACCGAAACCGAAACCAAAAACTATAAATATACAAACCGAAAATGGTCGGTTCGGTTTCGGTCGGTTCGGCTTGGCTCGGTTTGTCGGTTCGGTTCGGTTTTTGGTTGATTTTGCTCGGCCCTAGTTTTAACAATACATCTAAATCTCACGTCAATTTCAGTCTCTAGATTTTATAGCTTTTTGATGTCGTTGTTCATCGTCTTCTTCCTCTACCCTGTACGAACTAAGCATTTTACCAGATACTAGCATGGTACCCGCGTAAAGCAGCGGTAAAAATGTAAAAAACTAAAAATTCATAAAAATATATGAAAATGGATGTTGAATTAAAGAGCACAAAATTTTAGAACATATGGTGAAATTGAATCATAAAAAAAATTAATTTAAAAATAAAAGTTGTTTTTTAATTAAGAAGTGACACATGTATGGTTTTTTAAAATGAGATGGATAGTCAAAATTGCATATCCTTATATTTTCATAACAAGTAAGTTTAAAAGTCTGAATTTTAAAACTTTTTAAAAATAAAATGTCTTAAATGCTTTATAATATAGTATAGATAAAATGTCGTAAGGTAAATATATACGTAATTCATAAACAAACCCCCAATTCAAAAACCCTAATTGATGAACATCTTCTAACAAAGATGACTTTCAAACTCCACAAATTAACAATCTAAATTCCTTCTTCCCTTTTGTTTGAATCCTGTTATAACCCCTGAAATTGGGATTAATCATTGATTGATTAATCTCATATCGAGCGTGTTAGGCGGGTTTATCATCTTGGGTTTTTGTAATTTAGATTTGTTATTCTCCTCTTTAAATCAATTAGACTCCGTTTCCGTTTCCGTTTAATCTCGCTGTCATTGAAACCCTGATCTGTTTTTCTTTTCAATCTCTTTTTTATCTTGATCTCCCTTCAATCCAAAGATTCTAATGGGGAGTCGTAGATCCAAAGAGGACGACGTTAATCGTATTTCTATCTCCATTTATGTTACAAATTTTCCGGAAAATTTTTCTGCAAAAGAGCTATTTCAATCATGTAAACAATACGGACATGTTGTTGATTCGTTTATCCCTCGGAAAAGGACGAAAGAAGGTAAACGTTTTGGTTTTGTTCGTTTTATCAACGTGTTTAATGTTGATCGCTTGGTGAACAATTTATGCACAATTTGGGTGGGTCAATTCAAGCTTCACGCTAATAAGGCAAGATTTCAAAGAGCTACTTTGAACAAGGGTCAAGGGGCAGATCATAAGAAGGTTGCTAATTCGCCTCGTCCTAATAGTGGGGATTCTGGGAGTTCTAATTCATATGTTAATGCGGTAAAAAATCATAAGTCGGTTGATCATGACTCCCCTGCCATTGTTCTTGACGAAGATTGTGCGCTCTCCAAAGACTTATCTTCATCCTTAATGGGTAGGATTAAAGAATTTGCGTCCCTTACCAATCTCAAGAACGCTCTTATGAACGAAGGTTTCGTGGACTTGAATGTAAGTTACTTAGGGGAATTGTGGGTTCTCTTAGAATTTTCCTCTGTGAAATCGAAAGAGGCATTCCGCGATAATGTGGGAGTTAGCTCTTGGTTCTCGGAAATTCGCCAAGCTTCTTTCGATATCAATCCTGATGGTCGCATTGTGTGGGTAGAAATTGAAGGTGTTCCATTGAAACTATGGACTTTGAACACTTTCAAAAGAATTGTCACCAGGTGGGGGAACTTAATCGACACTAATGACTCTGATGGGAATTGTTTCCACTCGAAACGATTATGTTTGTTCACTAAGTCCATCTCAAATATTTATGAAAACTTCAAGATCATTTTCCGTGGAAAAGTGTATTGGATTCGTGCTAAGGAGGTCCCTGGTTGGACCCCTGACCTGGTGGAGGACTCGGATGAGGAGGAATTATCTGATGACGATTCATTAGAAGAAGGAATGAAGAACCTTGAATCTGAGAATGATTGTAGCAACTCGTTCGAAGTTCCAGATACGGTTTTTGAAAATGAAGGTGGTTCAAAAAAGGACTCATCTGTGGATCCTTTTGGGCTATACCCTTTGCTTAACAAAAAGACAAAGGATCAAAAACATAAGGAGAGTGGTACAAATTCTAGTCCCAAATTCCCACCGGGTTTTACACCTAATAACGACAATGATGATACAGGGGATAAGAAGTCTGTTAATGACTTTGAAGAGGAGAAGCTCAACGAAGACGATGGAGATTCTAACAATTCCAACCTCAAAGAAAATGTAGATGAATCCGCAAGTTTCGGTCGTTTTAAGAAATCAGTGGCACCGAGTTCAGGGGGCTCATTTATGTGTCTTATGGAGGAAGTGGTGAAAGTTGGCCAAACAATGGGCTATAACATGGATGGGGTGATTAACAATCTGTCCGATATCATTGAATCTCAAGGAGCGTCGATTGTAGATCGATGAATTTTTTGTCCCTTAATATACAAGGCCTCGCTCAAAAGGCCAAAAAAGATTGGGCAAAGGAGTTATGTGTGAAGAATAAGGTGAATTTTCTAGCGATTCAAGAAACAAAGATGGAGGAGATTGATCTTTTCAGTGTTCGTCGGTGTTGGGGTAATTCGACTTTTGAGCATCTTCATAGTAATTCGGTAGGCAATTCAGGTGGAATCTTGTGTGTTTGGAATCCCAACATTTTTTGTAAAAAAAGCTTCACTATTTCGGATTTTTTTATCATTATTAGGGGTGTTTGGTTATTGAACGGTATTGACCTCATGATTATTGCGGTCTATGCTCCTCATGATCCGCGTGATAAACGTATGCTTTGGGACTACTTGGCGCATGTTATTAATCAGTGGCAAGGAGAGGTTGTGATTATGGGGGACTTCAATGAGGTTCGCGTCAAATCAGACAGGTTTGGTACTAATTTTAATGTTCTTGGGGCGAATATTTTTAATTCTTTTATTAATTCCACGGGTCTTGAAGAAGTTCATCTTGGAGG
>BQNB010010120.1:9514-49248 GCA_026074375.1 Tanacetum coccineum
CAACCACCACAAACCACCTTAGTTTTTTAACTTTGATCAAGAACGTGATATTTTGGGTTGATACGAGTATTTGGGTATTCATTTAAACAACGTTTAGGTTGTTCGGTTCGTGTCGAAATCTACATTTTTGAAGATTTTCTTGTAAGTTTCTAAATTTAAATTTCATTTGTCCTTTTGGGTTTATATTGATGCATAGATGGTAGTTGTACAAGTTGATCGTTGTAAAAAACAATTTTTGGAAACAAAACGAATAAAAAGGGGTGTTTGGTTTGCGTCGGATAAAAAAAAGAAACAAGAGGGTTTTGTTAGTTTTGATATTGTGGTCGTGATGGTTGAGAAACATATATTGCTAGATAGCTTATTTTGTATAATAGATTGTATAGCTTAGTTTGTGGGCTTTTCGTGACTTATTTTGAGCTTATGTGCTCAAGTCCTGCTATAAAATCATAAGGGACGTGATTTTTATTATTTTCGTGGTATGGCGTATGTTCGTGGAATATTTTTATAGCTTATGGTGTTAACCAAATACTATACGTAGCGTACTAGCTTATTTTTAAAGCTTATGGACTAGTTTTTGGTGCCTTTGGGCTCGCGGCCCAATAAGCACAAATAAGCCGTGGCTTATTTGTTAGCTTAACGTGGTTCGGGTTATTTTCTACTTATTAGTATGAGCTTATGTATATAAATGGATCTTAGTTTTGGGCTTGGATCGTATTTTGGACGTATAAATACCTTATTGGACCCTTGTTGGGTCTTAAAGCCCAATAAGCGATATTTAATCGTTTTAAGAGTTTTGACGGACTTTTGAAAGTGAAATGTATTTACAAAGTAATATTGAATGATATTTTGGGAAAAACGTTTTAGTAAACGTTAAAGATTGAGATTTTGAGATTTTGTCGAAAAAGTGTCGAAAGTTTGAAAAATGTTTGAAATTAAGGTTTGAAACCTTGCAAAACGTTATATAAACGTACGGGTCATGTCAAAATTTTGTAAAAAGTTTATACTTAGAAAATTTTACTTAAGAACATGACTTTTGGTTTTAAATAATAAACTATTATTTTATTATTTTAATAAATTCACTAAGAGACGAAAAATATAATTTTTTTCGAAACTCCTTTATAATGCTTTTTATGAGTAAACGTTTCATTTTCAACCATATTATGATTATTTTTATGGTAACTAAGGGTACCGAATAGACTTATCGAGATATATTTATAATTATATATTATAAATATTTACTTATATTACTTATCTATTTTCTTTAAATAGTATAAGTATGTATCGTTGAGATACCGGATTGATAAGATATTTTGGGATGAGACGTCAACCATCACACCACTAAATTGTTATGGGTAATTGTACAACGCATCTAGCCTCTATGCATCAAACGTGAAGACTGTTTTGGAAACGAATGATTAAAATGGGACATTAACTGGACTAGGTCGTGTGCGGACGTCGTTGCATTAGCTTTTGTGATTGAGATTTGACTGCTAAAGACTTGCTTGAGGTGAGTTCTCGTAGCCCCATTTTTCTACTGTTTTTCTATTGGGGGAAAATGTTACTCAAATGTGTTTTGAACTGTTTTGAAATTGAACTGTGCGAAACGTGTTTTTGTTTTTGGGACAATTATGTGCTTATGATTGCTATGTGAATATATATGATGTGATTTTACTTGCATGTACTGTGTTTGGCACGGCAAGGGTTTTGGTTTTACTTGCATGTACTGTGTTTGGCATGGAACGGTTTGGGTCATGCCCTAATATAGTGCTCCAGCTGGTAGGCCCTTTAGGTACGTAAGTGGCATATTTGCTACCTGACTAGCGGTGATGCTAGGGCATGGTTCGACTAGCAGGTAAGCTAGGTAGAGTTTACATGATTAGCGAGGATGCTAAGTCATGAGTGATTTCTCAAAAAAATCACTAATCATATTCACTATTGTCCACTATTTTTGAGATATTGGCACAGAACTTTTGGGTTTAAGTCAAAACCACAGAGCTCACTAACAATATTTGTTGACGTTATCGAGTATCATTTTCAGTGAAGTGAAAGAAGGAATAGTTGTGATATGTGATAGCAGGCTTAGGAGTATCCCGTGTGGATTTTTCTTGTGAAGTCTTGCTTGTTCATTTGTTTGGCTATTAGTATTTGGAAGTTTTGGTTTAAGTTTTGATTTGGACCCATGTGTGGACATTTTGGAATTTGTAAGAGATTATGGATTTAGTTATGATTTGGGACATCACTCGAGGTTTGTTCGAGGTTGATGGTCTTCGTAACACTTGAAGTTTATGCATTGTAGTTTTCTCTATATTGTATCTTGTGTTATGATTAATCATTATGCTGCATTCCTGAGTTTTCGCCATTGTCGGGGCGTGACACTAACCCTTATTCAATCGAAATAATATTACTCACACAAATCATGAATCTCAACCTTCCAACACCCTAATTATTTTCAACTAGTTTCATGACTCCTCAAGATATTTGATGTCCAAAACAAACAACCACATACTAATCCGTATCCAAATAATACGTACCCAAATAATATGTACCCAAATAATATGTACCCAAACCCTCCATATCCAAATCATTTATACCCAAAGCATCCATATACGCATCTAACTCCAAACGAAAATACCACTAGCCAAAAGTTAAAAGGTACAAAAATGAATGGACAAAGGAAGAGGATTTAGTGTTAGCGAGAGGTTGGTTGCACGTTTCGGAAGATAGCATTACTGGCAATTCTTAAGGCGAGAAAGATTTTTGGCGACGGATTCTCGAATACTATGAAAGTAAGAACACTTCAGAAATTACAAGAACCATTGTGTCACACCCCGACAAAGGCAGAAACTCGGGAATGCAACATAATGATCAATCATAACACAAGATACAAAAATAGAGAAAACTACATTGCATAAACTCCAAGTGCTATGAAGACCATCAACCTTGAACAAACTCAAGTGATGTCCCAAATCGCAACTAAAATCCCCAATCTCTTACAATTATTCAACTGCCCACACAGGGGACCGTAATCCAAACTTAATCCAAAACATCCAAATACTAGAATCAAACAACAAGCAAGCAAGACTTCAAACGAAATTCCACACGGGATACTTCTAAGTCTGCTATCACAATCACCAAACTACTCTTCTTTCACTTCACCTGAAAATGATACTCGAAAACGTCAACAATAATGTTGGTGAGCTCGTAGGTTTGACCTTAAACCCAAAAGTTGTGCCAATATTTCAACAGTAGACAATAGTGCTATATGACAGTGAATATATGCTAACAATCCAAGACATAGCATCCCCGCTAGTCATATCTCAACATCCAATAATAAACCCGGAGTCGCAACTCCCAAATCACTAACGCACCTAAAGGGCCTACCAGCTGGAGCACTATATTAGGGCGAACCACACAGAACCTTGCATGCCAAACACAACACATGCAAGTACCACACAGAACCTTGCATGCCAAACACAGCACATGCAAGTACCACACAGAACCTTGCCATGCCAAACACAGTACATGCAAGTAAATCAACACATAATATTCACATAGCAGTCATAAGCACATATCTTGTCCCAAAAACAAAACCACATTTCGCACAGATCAATTCAAAACATTTCAAAACACATTTGAGTATCATTTTCCCCCAACGGAAAAACCAGTAAAAAGTAAGGCTACGAGAACTCACCTCAAGCAAGTCTTTAGCAACCCAATCTCAATCACACAAGCAAATGCAACGACGCCCGCACACGACCTAGTCCAGTTAATGTCCCAATTTAATCATTCAATTCCAAAACAATCATCACGTTTGATGCATAGTGTTTTAGACGCGTTGTATAATTACCCAAAACAATTTAGTGGTGTGATGGTTGACGACTTAACCCCACAATCATATCAATCTTATTCCCCAATAATACATACTTATACTATTTAGAGAAAATAGATAAGTAATATAAATAAATATTTATAATTAATAATTATAAATATATTTCGACAAGTCCATTCGGTAACCCTTAGACACTTCAAAATAATCATTATACGGTTGAAAATGAAACGTTTACTCATAATAAACACATTAGAGAAGTTTCGAGAAAAATTATATTTTTCGTCTTTTAGTGAATTTATTAAATAAATAAAATAATTAAATATTATTTTATTATTTAAAAATCAAAAATCATGTTTTTAAAAAAATTTCTAAGTATAAACTTTTTACGAAATTTCGACATGACCCGTACGTTTATACAACGTTTTCCAAGGTTTCAAACCTTATTTTCAACAATTTTTCACAAATTCGACACTTTTCGACAAAATTCCAAAATCTCAATCTTTAACGCTTACCAACACTTTTTCCCCAAAATATCATTCAATATCACTTCGTAAATACATTTCCACTTTCAAAAGTCCATCAAAACTCTCATTACGACTAAATATCGCTTATTGGGCTTTAAGGCCCAACAAGGGTCCATTAGGACATTTATAAGTCCAAAATATAATCCAAGTCCAAAACCAAGGTCCATTTACATATATAAGTATATACTTATAAGTAGAAAATAATCCGGACCACAATAAGCCCTCCCATTAAGCCGCGACTTAAATAGACTTATTGGGTCGTGAGTCCAATAGCTCAAAAATACGTATATTAAGCTTGAAAATAAGCTAATAAGCTACGTATCGCATTTGGTTACTACCATAAGCCTCAAAAATAGTCCACAACATACGCCATAACACAAAAATAATCAAAATCACTTTCCTAGTGATTTTGGGAAGATTTCGTGGCATATAAGCCCAAAATAAGCCAAGAAATAGCTTAAAAATAAGCCCGAATAAGCTATACAAGCTACTATCCAAAAATAAGCATTCTAGCATTATATATTATTCAACCATCACGACCACGACATCAAAACTACAAAAACCCTCTTTTTCCTTTTCTTTTTACACGAACCAAACACACCCTTTTTATTCATTTCGCTTTCAAAAATCGATTTTCACAACGATCAACTTGTACAACTAACATCTATGCATCAAAATAAACCCAAAAGGACAAACGAAATTTAAATTTGAAAACTTACAAGAAAATCTTCAAAAATGTATATTTCGACACGAACCGGACAACCCAAACGTTGTTTAAATGAACACCCAAACACTCGTATCAACCCGGAATATCACGTTCTCGATCAAAGTTGGAATTTTTATGGTGGTTTGTTGTTGGTGAGGTCGGACGAACACACACACACACTCTTAGGTGTGTGTTTTTTTTGAAAATGAAATGATAAGGATTATGGGAAGAAAATGGTATCTTATGTACATCCTTAGACAAGTTAGCTAAAATTAAGCCATCTTGTCTCCCCTCCCTTACTTGTAACCGGTCAAGGCATCCTATGGGTGTCGGGTCTTTCTTTTCGTGTCGAAATCACTTAAATACTCGTAAAACTCAACCGTAAAATTTACCCCAAAGTTAATTAGCATTTTTATTCACTTTAAAAATACTTTTCCATTAACCTAGAGTATTCACATGACATATTTTCACTTTAAACCCTTTCAAAACTCACTTGGACATTAACGGACGTGTCAGACTCGTTTTTCGGCATTTCTCAAAATTCACGGGTCGAACCACCCGGAATACAAATAACACAATAATACCTTTCAAAAAGGATTATTAATCACAATAAACCTCAAATCATCACATATCTCATAAAATCACCACCGTCAACACGGTACAAAATCTGAATAAACTGACAAAAGTCAAATAGTCAAAGGACTATTAATGAAATATTCAGAACACAAAAAGGGCAAAGGTTACATTCTACCCCCCTTAAAAGAATTTCGTCCCCGAAATTCAACTACTAACATCACTAAACAAATGCGGGTACTTCAATTTCATCTGATCTTCACGTTCCCACGTGAATTCAGGACCACGTTTCGAATTCCACTGAACCTTGACGATGGCAATCCTACTACGCTTCAGCTTCTTAAACTCTCTTTCCAAAATTTCCACAGGCTCTTCCACAAAATTCAACTTAGCATCAACTCGAATCTCATCCAAAGGCACTTGCAGTGTTGGATCAGCCAAACACTTCTTAAGGTTCGACACATGGAACGTGTCATGAACACCATTCAACTCCTCAGGCAAATCTAACCGATAGGCCACAGGGCCTACTTTCTCAACTATCTCAAACGGTCCAACAAACCTAGGTGCTAACTTCCCTTTCTTCCTAAAGCGTACTACAACTTTCCAAGGCGACACTTTGAGCAAGACATAGTCACCTACACTAAACTCTAGAGGCTTCCTCCTCTTATCAGCATAACTTTTCTGGCGATCTCGCACAGCCTTAAGTCTATCCTTAATCTGCGAGATCTTCTCAGTAGTCTCTTGCACTAACTCAGGTCCTATCAACTGACCTTCTCCAACCTCAGCCCACGTAATTGGCGAACGAAACTTTCTACCATACAATGCCTCAAACGGAGCACATCTCACACCAGCATGATAACTGTTGTTATACGAAAACTCAACCAACGGAAGATGAACATCCCAACTTCCTCTGAAGTCCAGGACACGCACTCTAAGCATGTCTTCCCAAGTCTGAATTGTACGCTCACTCTGACCATCAGTCTGAGGATGATAAGCCGTACTCATATCTAAACGAGTTCCTAATGCCTCTTACATTGACTGCCAAAACCTTTGTGTGAAACGACTATCACGATCCGATATAATTGAGATCGGCATACCATGTCTAGAAACTATCTCATTCAAATATAATCTAGCCAATCTATCCATCTTATAATCCTCATGCATAGGTAGAAAATGAGCAGACTTAGTCAATCGGTCCATAATGACCCAGATTGTATCATGCCCACTACTAGTCCTAGGCAACTTAGTTACAAAATCCATAGCTATCCCTTCCCATTTCCATACAAGAATCTCAGGTTGCTGAAGCAAGCCAGATTGCCTTTGATACTCTGCCTTAACCTTCAGACAAGTCAAACACTTACTAACATACTCAGCTATATCCTTTTTCATTCTAGGCCACCAATACCTATCTCTCAAATCGTAATACATCTTATCAGCTCCTAGGTGTACAGAGTACTTTGACTTATAGGCTTCATCCATTATCAGGGTTCTTACATCACCCTTCAAAGGTACCCATATTCGATCCAGGTAGTACAAGGTTCCATCACTTCTCTGTTCTATCATCTCATCCAAACCTTTCTGCAATCCTGCAAACTCATCTACAGCCTCCTTCTGAGCCGCCAGTATCCTATCCTTGATACTTAACTGAAGGGTCATATTCATAGCTCTAACTCTATTAGGATTTACTCTTTCCTTCCTACATAAGGCGTCAGCCACCACATTCACCTTACCAGGATGGTAGCGAATTTCACAGTCATAATCACTAAACAACTCTATCCAGCGACGCTGTCGCATATTCAACTCTCTCTGACTAAAGATATGCTGAAGACTCTTATGATCCATATAGATGACACTCTTAGTCCCATACCGATAATGTCTTCAGATCTTAAATGCAAACACGACCGCACCCAACTCCAACTCATGGGTAGTATAATTCTTCTCATGGATTTTCAACTGCCTAGACGCATAGGCTATCACTTTACCTCTTTGCATTAACACACATCCTAATCCTATCCCGAATGCATCATAATATGCCACAAAATCTTTTGGTCCATCAGGGAGAGCTAAAACAGGCGCATTACATAACTTATCCTTCAAGGTTTGAAATGCCAGTTCATGTTCCTCACCCCAATCGAAAGTATTACACTTCTGAGTCAAGATAGTAAGAGACTTAGCTATTTTAGAAAAGTTCTCAAGGAACCTACGGTAATACCTAGCCAATCTTAAGAACAAACGAACCTCAGTCGGAGTTCTAGGGGCTTTCCAATTCTTAACAGCTTCAATCTTACTGGGGTCTACATGAATCCCATTACCATTTATCACATGCCTAAGAAACTATACTTCTCTTAGACAGAATTCACACTTAGAAAACTTAGCATACAATTTCTCTTTTTTTAGCAGTCCCAAGACTAACCTTAAGTGCTCTACATGCTCCTCTTGAGTCTTAGAGTAGATTAAGATATCGTCTATAAACACTATCATAAACTTATCAAGATAAGGCCTACAAACTCTATTCATCAAATCCATAAATACCGCTGGTGCATTAGTCAGACCAAAGGGCATTACTGTGAACTCGAAATGTCCATAACAGGTTCTAAACGCAGTCTTTGGAATGTCATCCTCATGCACTCTCAGCTGATGGTATCCAGACCTAAGATCTATCTTTGAGAAAAACTGCGACCCTTGCTGTTGATCAAATAGATCATCAATTCTAGGAAGTGGATAACGATTCTTAATAGTAAACTTGTTCAATTCTCTATAATCAATGCACATCCTAAAGGAACCATCCTTTTTCTTAACAAACAATACCGGCGCTCCCCAAGGCGATGAACTTGGTCGAATGAAACCTTTGTCTTGGAGTTCCTTGAGTTGTTCCGACAACTCCTCTGATTCAGAAGGTGCCAAACGATAAGGAGACTTTGCTACCGGCATTGCTCCAGGGGTTAACTCAATCCGGAACTCAATTTCCTGAATAGGCGATAATCCAAATAGATCATCCGGGACTACCTCAGGAAAATCTCTAACCATAACAATCTCTTCTTGTTTCTTATCACCAGCCTTAGCACCCATCAAAAATCTTGCTTTCTCTTTTGGTCTCTCTCCTAATACTCTAAGCACCTTGCCATCCGGTATTGGTATCCTCGCTACCTTCTTATGGCAAATTATTTTAGCCTTATAATTGGACAACCAGTCCATGCCTATAATCACATCAAAACTCCCATGCCCAAAAGGTATCAAGTCGATGTCAAAGACATGACCCTCGATTTCTAGTTTGCAACCCTTAATAACCTTATCAATCTCTACTAGTTAATCGCTAGCTATCTCAATCTCATATCTAAAACCTAAATCGATGGGTTATATGCCTAACAGAGGTATAAAAGTAGTGGAAACAAAACTATAATCGGCACCAGAGTCAAATAAGGTAGTGTCAAAATGATTGTTCAAAGTAAACGTACCTATCACAATGTTCGGATCCTGGTGAGCTTCCTCTGCTCCCAACAATAAATGCCCTACCCCTAGCCTGGTTCCATTGGTTTCCATGACCTTGACCCCCGTTATTAGCAGCAACTTGGTTTGGATGATTTTCTTCCGGTCCTTGTGCCCTATTAAATTTAGGACAAGCTGACCTGACATGGTCGGTACTACCACACTCATAACATGCCTTAACAGTTGGGTTTCTAGCATTGATAGGATTCACATTCCTCGACATGCCTCTATAATCCTTTGCCAAATAACTCGAGCGGTTACAGTTAAAGCATGTGCGACAAGGCCGTCCGGGTGCATAGTAGGAGTTACAGATGGTACACTTGGGCCAAGTACCCGTATTCTCTCTTCCTATATGGTTTAAAATAGTAGCAAAAGCATTCCTAGTCCTCTTATTATCATCCCTACCACCCCTATCCTTGCTAGATTCCCCCACATTTCCTCTTTTCTCAACCTTCTTAATTGATCCATTTCTCACATCCTCATCGGTTAGTGCACCAGAAATCTGCACAGCCTTCTATATAGTCTTTGGCTCTGTTGCTGCCACCATCCTATGGATTTATAGAGCAAGGCCATACACATACCTCTTGATCATCTTACTCACTGGAGTTACCAAATGTGGAACTAACCTAGCCAACTTATGAAACCTATTAGTATACGTAGCATGGCCAGCCCCGACTATGGCATGATTCCACAACTCGGATTCTAACTCTTGCATCTCATAACTAGGACAAAACTCTTGTGTCATCATAAACTTAAAGTCATTCCATGACATACTAACAACAACTTCCCGGCTTAGCGTGCGGATCTGAGAGTTCCACCACGTTAAAGCCTTACCCACAAATGAACCAGCAGTGTATTTCACGTTTTGGTCAATACTACAACCACTCATATCATGCACAAACTCCATTTTCTCAATCCAACGAGTAAGAACTATAGCACCTCCCTTACCATCATATTCCTTAGGGTTACAAGCTAAGAACTCCTTATATGAATAACCTACCCGGTTGCCATTTACTATCACATTCCCAATGTTCTCCTTAACGTTCTCATTAACCACATTACCATTCTGATTTCCAACATTTCCTCGGTTACTAACCTGAGCTGGCATGGCTGGTAAGAGGTTCTGCAATTGTTGGGCAATGATCATCGAGAAGTCAGGTGCTCCCCCATTGGCTCCCTCTACATTCCCATTGACTCCCTCTACATTCCTATTGACTCCCTCTACACCCCTATTAGCTCCCATACATTGGTCATTTCCTTGACCATTCAAATCATCAACACGCTCATTATTACCTTCCCTATGTCTTCTATCCTTTCCACCTCTACCAACCTATACACCAGTTCCCCCTCTTAATGATTCGACAGCAGGCCAGCCAGCACTTCGGGTCCTCATCCTTGGCGAAATTATCTATACGAGGGAGAACATGGGCAACGTTAGGTAGGCAGTAAGACTCGCATATATATATAGAATATCTTACTATATATACAGATATACACATAACACCACCCTACGGTGTCAACATCGATTTGTGTGAACAACACTACTACGTATGAGTGAGTTATGATACGCTTATTACTACGTTGGCCACCGTACTTATATTCGCATCCTTTCCCATCATATTTAATATTGAGCTCACACATTTCAATGACTGACATAACTAAAGCACCAAACCGTGAACACGTGAAAGCAAACAAAAGCTGAACACCATGTACATAAATCATATACGTAACTAAACGACGAATCTTAGGTTATAGTCTAGGCCAATCCACCTACTTCTCTATAACCTTGGCTCTGATTACCAATCTGTCACACCTCGACAATGGCAGAAACTCGGGAGTGCAACATAATGATCAATCATAACACAAGATACAAAACAGAGAAAACTACAATGCATAAACTTCAAGTGCTATAAAGACCATCAACCCCGAACAACCCCGAGTAATGTCCCAACTCATAACTAAAATCCATAATCTCTTACAATTATTCAAATGCCCTCATAGGGGTCCATAATCCAAACTTAATCCAAAATATCCAAATACTAGAATCAAACAACAAGCAAGCAAGAGTTCACATGAAAATTCACTCGGGATACTTCTAAGTCTGCTATCACAATCACCAAACTATTCTTCTTTCACTTCACCTGAAAATGATACTCGAAAACGTCAACAATAATGTTGGTGAGCTCGTAGGATTGACCTTAAACCCAAAAGTTGTGCCAATATTTCCACAGTAGACAATAGTGCTATATGACAGTGAATATATGCAAACAACCTTAGCATCATCGCTAATCAATAACCATATGTCACTTACGTACCTAAAGAACCTACCAGGTGGAGCACTAAAATTAGGGCAGGACCACACACAAACCTGGGTAGGCATACCCATCCGCTCCAATAATCACACAAATACTTGGTAGGCGTACCCATCCGATCCAATAAACTCACAAACACTGGGTAGGCGTACCTATCCGATCCAAACAATCATGCATCACATAATATTCACATAGCAGTCATAAGCACATATCTTGTCCCAAAAAAAACCATATTTGGCATAGTTCAATTCAAAACATTTCAAAACACGTTTGAGTATCATTTCCCCCCAACGGAAAAACAGTAAAAAGTGGGGCTACGAGAACTCACCTCAAGCAAGTCTTTAGCAACCAAATCTCAATCACACAAGCAAATGCAACAACGCCCGCACACGACCTAGTCCAGTTAAAGTCTCAATTTAATCATCCATTTCCAAAACAATCGTCACGTTTGATGCATAGAGTTTAGACGCGTTGTATAATTACTCATAACAATTTAGTGGTGTGATGGTTGACGACATAACCCAACAATCATATCAATCTCATTATTCAATAATACATACTTGTACTATTTAAAAAAATAGATAAGTAAATGTTTATAATTAAGAATTGTAAATGTATCTTGGTAAGTCCATTCGGTAACCTTAATCACCGTAAAAATAATCATATTAGAGTTGAAAATGAAATGTTTACTCATAAAAAACACATTAGAGAAGTTTCGAGAAAAATTACATTTTTCGTCTTTTAGTGAATTTATTAAATAAATAAAATAATTAAATAATATTTTATTATTTAAAATCAAAAATCATGTTTTTAGGAAAATTTCTAAGTATAAACTTTTTACGAAATTTCAACATGACCCGTACGCTCATACAACGTTTTCCAAGGTTGCAAACCTTATTTTTCAACACTTTTCATAAATTCGACATTTTTCGACAAACTCCAAAATCTCAATCTTTAACGTTTACTAAAATGTTTTTCCCAAAATATCGTTCAATATCACTTCGTAAATACATTTTCACTTTCAAAAGTCCATCAAAACTCTCATAACGACTAAATATCGCTTATTGGGCTTTAAGGCCCAACAATGGTCCATTAAGATATTTATAAGTCCAAAATACGATCCAAGTCCAAAACCAAGGTCCATTTACATATATAAACATATACTTATAAGTAGAAAATAATCCGGACCACAATAAGCCCTCCCATTAAGCCACGGCTTAAATAGACTTATTGGGTCGTGAGTCCATAAGCTCCAAAATATGTATATGAAGCTTGAAAATAAGCTAATAAGCCACGCATCGCATTTGGTTACTACTATAAGCCTCAAAATAGTCCACAAACATATGCCATAACACAAAATAGTCAAAATCACTTTCCTAGTGATTTTGGAAATTTTTCATGGCCTATAAGCCCCAAATAAGCAAAGAAATAGCTTAAAAATAAGTCAGAATAAGCTATACAAGCTACTATCCAAAAATAAGCTATCTAGCAACATATATTATTCAACCATCATGACCACAACATCAAAACTACAAAAACTCTCATTTTCCTTTTTATAACCCACGAACCAAACACCCTTTTTTATTCATTTTACTTCTAAAAATCGATTTTCACGACGATCAACTTGTACAACTAACATCTATGCATCAAAATAAACCCAAAAGGACAAACGAAATTTAAATTTGAAAACTTACCAGAAAATCTTAAAAAATATATATTTTGACACGAACCAGACAACTCAAACGTTGTTTAAATGAATACCCGAGCACTAGAATCAACCCCAAATATCTATGTCTTCATGTTTTCTTGATCAAAGTTCAAAAACATCTTATGTGTGTGTGTGGCTTGGTTCACATGCACAAGGAGAAAAAGAGAAGTGAGAGTATTTTTTTTAGATCAAAATGATACTATGTGTTTTCAAAATGCAAGGTGGAATATGTGTAGGTACTATCCTTAGACAACCAAGCTAAAAAAAGGGCCTCCTTGTCTCCCCTCTTGACCCATAACCAGCCATGGGATCCTAGGTGGTCTCGGGTCTCTCTTTTCTGTCGGGATCACTTAAATACTTGTAAAACTCACAAACACATGCATTTAGTTGTTCATATGTACATATAACTTATTTTGTTTAGTTTCTACTTTATATGTCTATGTTTGTAGATAAAAAAGGAAAGGGAGTTTTGAAAGGTTAAATTCAAAAAACAAATATATTCTTGTTGTTATAAACATTATTTACATACTTGGTTAGTTATTTAGTTTTTTTCTCTCTTTGTAGATGATAAAGCAACATGAACTGAAATTGTACATGCTTTAGACAAGGAAAATGATAATGTAGAAGTTGTTCTTAACAAGCCAAAAAACAAAAACCTAAAGGAAAAGGGTAATTTGTGGATGAGCATTATAAGAATTGTAGTTTTTCAAACTAAAATAATCTTGTCAACACACTTTATTCATACCAAACACCCCTATCTGAGTTTTGTTCCAGATTGTATAGAATTTTAAAGGGGTGTTTGGATGGGTATTTAAGCATAAATTAACAGATGTTTTTTCATCATTCACAGATGATTGGGCTTCATGTTGTTATAATTTGAAAGTACTTTCTTTAACACATCCATTTCATACGAAATTTAACAATTTTATCTTACTTGAAAAAGTAATAATATTGGACTCAGACACATGCACTTATTCACTGGAGAGAAGTTCATTCTTTGATTGTCCTCCCAGTACTCACCCTTTTAAGAAATCTATAAACAAAGTTACCTCAAAGTCTGTATTGAAAGGTAAACATGGTATAAGCTCTATTAGTTATAAAGGAAGAAAAGGTTCAACATCTAAAAAAGGTTCAGGCTCCAAATCTACAAAAACAAACCCTTGCAAGGTTTTAAATTTTATTGATGATTCTAGTTCAGATGCTCATGGGACTGTGTTTAGAGGTAAACCTAGGAGAAGCTCTGTTTATTCTAAAGGTAAAAAACATTCAAGCTCAAAAAAAGGTTCATGTTCAAAATCTAAAAACACTATACCTTCTAATGTTTTAATGGAAAACCTGGGTCAACATCAAATATTGGTAAAGTTCCAAAACATTCCAGGTCCAAAAAAATATTTTCAGTTCCCGCTATAAGACTGTACAAGCTGATGTTGAATTAAATGTAGTCTCATTGACTGATGTTGTTAAAGCTGAAAAACCACCTCCAGTGAGGAATTGTATATTGGGGCTTGCATCTTTGAAAACTTGGCAAAAAATTGTCTAAAAGGATTTTGGGATAAAAATCCCAACGAACATGTTGCTGCAACTCAAGAAGCTACAAGTAAAGGCAAAAGGAAGATGGTTTAGCATTAGCCTTTGTTGGTGTACCTGGTGTTTATGAAGCTTTTGTTGATGTGTTGACCCGCTATTTGTGAAGCTTTTGTTCATCTTTTGTGTATTTTAAAACTTATGGGTTGTATAACAATAACAATTCTATGTTGTTTAAGGGGTGTATCTAGTCTTTATGGATATTTAACTTTATGATGATTATGAAATGTAATAGTTGCACCAGCTGCAACACTTATTCTGCATAATTTAAGGGTACATTATTTAAGCATTTTCCATATTCTTCTTAGGCATCTAAGTTTTAAACACTAAAAGGATGTCTTTGGAAAAAAGTAAAGGATGAAGAAATATGGTTAATAGTAGAGACTAATAATTAGTTATAACTTAATAAATAGTCACGAACTTGGCCTTAATAATACGTGATGAGGTATGGTCTCCTCCGGATGCTTAGGAGGAGACAATCATTATTAACTCCTAATATTCCTAAGGCAAAACTACTCCACGTTAGAACGGTCCACTGGAATAGCTTGGGTGACGAAGGTCACCTCAGGTCCAAAGGTAATAACTAAGGAGTAGCTAATCCCCTCAGGAGGCAAGGAGCAGCCAATCAGGAATAGCAAGTCCCATCAAGAGGCAAAGAGCAGCCAGTTAGGAATAGCTAGTGTCCTCAGGAGGCAAGGAGCAGCCAGTCAGGAATAGCTAGTCCCCTTAGGAGGCAAGGAGCAGCCAGTCAAGAATAGCTGGTCTCTTTAGGAGGCAAGGGGCAACATTGTCTCCATCAGAGCTAGTACACTGACGACTGACGTACGATGTACGAATATCACAGACGTCTGGTCCACAATAAGTACTTGGAGCATGAAGACAACTTTGACCCCGAGGACAAAGTCTGATACATGCCAACGACTTACACGCTGCCCCTAGAAGACAACTTGGACATACGAGACAAAGTCTGATACATGCTAGCGACTGGCGTGCTGCCTCTAGAAGACAACTTAGCTTCCACCATACTCGTGTCTTGGAGCTAAGCCCAGGTAGTATATAAAGAACTGTTCACACACATGAACAGAGAAGTTTGACACACATATACTTCTCCTTACTCTTTCTCTCTCTAGTTTCTCTCACTAAAACTTATACCAAGCATACACTTACTCTTACGCCAGATCTTAGTCTCGGATTCAAAACCTTGGGTGAGCTAATGGTGCTCTTTCTTATTTTAACCTAAGAGACGAATGAGTAGCTACATGATCTCCTAAGGATCAGGGCTGAAGAGCATCTACAGAAATTTGCTCGAACATTGGCGCCATCCGTAGGACTCGAAATACCAATCTACCAATCTCTAAGTAATAGATGGTTGTACGAAGGGTCCTTAACTGAAGGAGGGTGAAAACTTGAACACCAGGGCACTTAGGACCGGGAGGACTCCCTCGGGAGGAACCTCTGCTCCCGCCGGATAAGCACAAGGAGGTCCGTCTCTAGCATTTGTGAAGGAAAACATCAATGTAGTGAGAACCATGACCAAAGAGCTTGACAACCGAGTTCAAGAGAAGGTAACTCCTCGCAAGCTCTTTAATGAAGAGTCAGGTGGAGTTAGGTCAGAGAACTCTCAGATGAGTCCCTCAGCAGAAGAAGTAGGAGGATATTCTTCTGATGGGTCCTCTAGGTCAAAGAGAAGAGGTAGGCCTCGGTCTGCTAGGAAAAATTAAAAGAGTGTCTCAAAGAAGAAGGGGATCTCTAAATCCCATCGGTCAGTAAGATCAGAGGCACGAAGCAGATCAAAGTCTAAGAGTGTTAAATCGAAGCCTCAGCCAGTGAGGGCTTCTCAAAGGAAATCAAGCTTGGACTCAAGGTATGACACCGTGTTCGATAGTGGTCCAGAGGACTTGAGCATGCCTTATAGGCGGCCCAAGCCAATGCCTTTCACCTCTAGGATCACACGCTTCAGATATCATCAGTGGGCTAAGCTACCACCAAATGTCCAGGTGTATGAAGGGAACAAAGATTCGGAAGATCACCTAAGTATCTTCTCCGCCGCAACTGAGCAAGAGGAGTGGCCTATGCCAGTACGGTGCAAGATGTTCTGCCAGACCCTGAGTGGTTCGACGAGGAACTGGTTTGATAGCCTAGACCCAAAGAGCGTAGATGGGTTTGAAGAGCTGAGTAGCAAGTTCTTAGAAGAGTTCTCGCAGCAGAAAAGGTATGACAAAGACCCAACGGAGATACATGGTATCAAGTGAAAACCAAATGAAGGGCTTCAAGCGTTCATGGACCGTTTCAAGGCAATAAGTGCACACATCAAAGGAGTGCCTCCGGTGTTAAGGATACCCGCGTTCATGCATGGGCACGGTCATCCCGAGCTAGCCAAAAAGCTTAATGATAAGATCCCAAAAATGGTTGATGAGATGTGGGAGAGAGTCAGGGCTTTCATCAAGGGAGAAATGGCTGCAAACACAACTGAAGCCATCAGATCTCTTCGGTAGGAAAAGAGTGCTGGCAAAGCTAGTTGGTCGGAAGGCCAGAATGGGTCTAGAAATATGGGTCATAGAAGAGGGGAAAGAAGAAACATGGGGACCTGTGCTACAAGGGAACTCCTCGCTAAGGACAATGTGAACTTCCCTCCATCGCCTCTGATGGTGGGGACTCCGGAGAAGTGATACATGAACAAGTTTTGTGACTACCACCAAGATCGAGGTCATAACACAAATGACTGTTATCATCTTAAGAAACAAATTAAAGTGGTAGTGGCCTCAGGAAGGTTAGCTCATCTAATGAAAGATGTCAGGCAAGGCAACTGGTATGTGCTTAATTACACATACCTTTTACCTATTAAAACGGGCTTAAATGACCAAAAACATATCAAAAATACATTGTGTTTGTGTGTTTTGCATTTATACTGTGCAGGTAACGGATATCAACAAAAAGGACAAAAACGAAGCCAAAAGGACAAAACTAAGCCCGAGAATAGAAAGAGCATAAAAAGTCAAAGTCAGAATCAAAGCTGAAGACATGTGCATCTTAAATAGGCCAACCCGCACCCATTTAACGGGCATGGTCAGCCCATAAAGCTTTATCTATAAGCCTTATAGTTTAAAAAAGCCCTAATCTAAAATCTGGCCCAAAACCAATAACTAAGCCCAAACCAAAAAGACCCGTTAACCCTTAACCATACACCCGTTAAATCCCTTTCACCATTAGTCATTATGGACTAACAAGGTTAGTCCTTATACCATTTCATCATTAGTCCCTAACCCTTTTCAACATTAGTCCCTAGGGTTTACACCGTTAGTCCCTGACCATTAACCCCGTTACCCTTTTCCCTTAACCCTTGTTATCCCAAAACAAATAAACCTCTCCCGCTAAAATCACTATTCATTTGTCTCTTTCAATCTACCTTGCACCAAGTCAAAAACCCATTCAACCCCATTAAAACCCCACCCCCAGCAAGAAGACATCCACCTTGGCAATCCTAAGGTGACTGATTGGACAACAAGAATCAATGGTTGAGATAAGCATAAAGAAACACAACAAGGAATCAAGGGCTAAGATTCATGGCTTAGAGAGCACTCAAATCCTCTCACAGAAGAAGCACACCTCAAGACATAGATACTTCTCTATCCGGCTATATATAGAAGACTAGTTTCTTTGTTTAGGGAAGAAAGTTTTTTAATCTAGTTTTTTTATCTAGTGTAGCTTAAATTTATTGCTTATTTCTAGCTTAT
Organism: Tanacetum coccineum; assembly: GCA_026074375.1. Classification (NCBI taxonomy): domain Eukaryota; kingdom Viridiplantae; phylum Streptophyta; class Magnoliopsida; order Asterales; family Asteraceae; genus Tanacetum; species Tanacetum coccineum. Next base: position 27,971 of record BQNB010010120.1, read on the forward strand.
TGTACTTTTTAAAAAGCCTTGTACTCTTTTTAAGTTTTATTGAAAGCAAAGTTTTTATGTTTAAAAGCTATGTCTTAATTTTTACATTGTGTTTGAAAAAGACTTGATAAGCTCATATAAGCTCGTTTCTTTGTTATTTAAGCTATTTTACTTGAGCACTATAAGTTTTTCCATAACTTATAGTGTTTAAGTTATTTTCACTCAAAATCACTCAAAAGCTCTTATGGAAGATAAGCCAAAAAGGGAAAGGCTTATAGGGTTTTACTAGCTTGTTTTCAAACAAGCTAGAGCTTGTTGATAAGCTCTTAAGAGCATTTATGCCCTTGTTTTGAGCAAAAGGGCCTTGTAAGTTTTTACTTTTCATTTTTAGCTTATTTACTGTTAGCTTATTTTACTGTTTATTTATTGCTTATTTTCTTCTTACTTATGCTTATTATTGATGTCCAATTCTTATTTATGCTTGCTTGTAGTTTGTATCTTCTTTGTTTATGTTTTTATACAAAACTATATAATTTAGCTTAAAAATGCTTAATCTATTTGCTTATTAATAAGTGCTTATCAGTTGCTGGATTTTGCTTATTAAGCCTTAAGTTGGTTAGTTAATCATCTGTTTTTAAAAAACTTTAGCTTAAATCAGTGAAAATCAAGTTTAAAATGGATTTTGAATATTCAAAGGAGTGTTTGGGTTAAGAGGTAAAATGGGTCAAAAGAGTTATAAAACTGCTTTGGGTCATCAATCCAACTTTGTCAAGCTCTTTTAAGTTGTTTTAATCAGTGTTCAAAAGTTTTTAAAGTTTAAAATTAAGTTTTAAGGTTTTGTCTATAATCTCTCTAAATCTGTGGTTTTGAAATTTGTCTAAACTGTTTGTATTTGATTTTTGCTAAAAAAAATTAAGGTTTTGTTTATGCTTACATTTAGTTTCTAAATGCAGTAGTAAAAAAGGTTGGTTAAGTGTTATTGTCAATTGTGGTTTTGGAATTAAAACTGTCAAAGTGTTTGCAAAAGTTTTAAAGCTTAAACAGTCATTTTTAATCTCAAATTTAGATAAGTTAATGTTAGTTTTAGGTTTTGAAATTGATAGCACAAGTAGTTTGTAGTATAAGCTCAATCTGTTTGAGCTTATTTTGAACTTTAGACTTCATTTGCTAGCTTATTTTTAGGTCTGCAATTAGCTATTTGTCATTTAGAATCCAAACACTTAGTTAAAAACAGCTTTTTCTTTTTGCTTTTTCTAGCTTATTCTTTAATCTTATTTGCTTATTTCTTTGTCCTAAGTGCAGATTGAGTCTTAAACTCATTTTTTTCACTTATTAGCTTATTTCTTATGCTTATTTGTTCTTTATCTTAGCTAAAAAGTAGTGGCTTAACCTGTTTAAACTGTTTTTTATGTCTTCTGTCTTTAAGCTTTTCAGTGCCTTTTAGCTTAATTTAATTGCTTATTCTTAGTCCCTAGTGCTTATTAGGTGTAGCTAGTAGTTTGTTTTAAGCTTATTTGTTGTGGTATTTGCTTATTGTGTTTAAAAAGCCAAACAGTTTAGCAATTGTCACTTAGTCTTAAAAAAACTAAACTGTCATTTTTAATCTGCTTATTCCTAGCTTATTTTTAAGTTTTGTAAAAAAATCTTTTTTTAAAGTTGCTTATTTAGTCTTATATTTAGTTGTTTTAAAAAAAGAAAAATAAAAAAAATTACAAAAAGGGAAGCCTCAAGGGTCGAACCTATGACCTCCCCCTTCTCACTAACACTTTAACACCACACTCCACTGCCAACATGTCCTTGGGTCTTTTTCGTTAAACCTTTCTCCCTATTTTTCTTTTATCACCTTTTTAGCCATTTAAGCAAACAGCCCTATTTTGCTTATTTCCAGTTTATTCCAATAAGCTGTGAGACCTAATTTATTTTTCCTAGGATCAGATTAGTTAGAAGTACTTTTCCTGAATTTTTCAAATTTTTCCAAATTAGTTTAATATTTTTAATATTTTATTTAGATTAAAATTGTTTTTAATTCATAAAAAATTAATTAAAAGTCAAAAAAATATAATTCTTTTTTATAAAATTATTTTTAATCATTTAGGACCTTTAAAAATTAAATTTTCATTTTTAGGGTTTAAATTTTAGAATTTAGGTTTTTAAGGCTCGGGTTTAGGATCCCGTTATCGTTTTCGTGTTTTAACCTTAATTGCTTTCGTTTTTAGCTTGCCTTTATTATTATTTTTTTTGCATGTTATTTGTAGAAATAGAATCCAAATCGAAAATTTTGATTATTCAAATACGCGATCACGAACTTAACCTCGATTTTCAATTCACGCCTCGTCGGGACACGACTCGGAAAGGTTTTGGATTTTACTTTGGATAAAAGTAATCTTCCTTCTTAAAAACCTTACGGAATACTTCTCTTATACTATAATTTGGTATTTGGTATTTTAGTTATATATATATATATATATATATATATATATATATATATATATATATATATATATATATATATATATATATATATATATATAAGTATAATTAAGTTCAAAATCAATTCTTGCGCCGTTGCCGGGAGGCTGGAAACGATTTATTATGTACGTTTTGAAGATTAGTGTTTGAGAGAGACCCTTCACCCATGAAGTTATCTCTTTCAATTTGTGACATTTTCTTCTATTATCAGTAATTACAAATTCCAATTTTTTTTTAGGAAAAACAAAATCAACCGTTGTGTCACTTGTGAATTCGGCTCACCTTTAGATTACAAACTATAAGAGAGGTATAAGGAGGGTTGATCCGACGATCTTCGACCCGAAAGGAGAAGGTTTTTAAAACGCTTCGCGCTTATCCGCTCCTCCGCTTCTTTGTGCGTTTTCTAGAGAGCTACCGTACACTTGTTTGATTATCGGTTACAAAAATATTTTTTCTTTTTATTTCTCTTATTTTATTTTTAGTGCATGTGCACTCGCTCTTTATCAAATTTAATTGCCGAATCTTCAACGACTCTGAAACGTCGTAATCGTAGACGTTCCAAGCAAAGAGTCGAATTGTTTTCTCTTGAAGAGAGTCCCGTAGTTACGATGGTCGATCAACGTACTATGGCGGAATTACTCCAAGCACCCACCGAGGGTTATGAAGATGCAATCGTTATTCCCGTGAAGAATTTTGAGCTTAAACATGGTCTTCTAAATCTCGTAACTTCAAAGAAATTTTTAAGGATTTTAGAAAGAAGATCCTCATGCTCACATTCGTTGGTTTAACAAGATTACTTTCACAATTAAGTATAGAGATGTGCCTAATTCGTCAATTAAGCTTATGCTTTTTCCATTTTCTATCGAGGGGGCAACCCGAATTTAGCTCGAAAAAGAACCCCCTCATTCTATTCTTACTTGGGAAGATCTTGTTTCCAAGTTTATTAACCAATTCTTTCCTCCTTCAAAAACTACAAATCTTCGGAATGAAATTATGAATTTTCAACAACGTTTTGATGAATCATTTTGTGAGGCATGGGACCGTTTCAAGGATCTCCTTCATGCATGTCCTCATCACGGTTTTATGTAGTTGCATCAACTTGATACCTTCTACAATGCTTTAACCCCAACAGATCAAGATTCTTTGAATGCCGCCGCCGGTGGTAATCTTTTGACTAAAACTCCTCGGGATGCTTTGACAATTATTGAAAACAAGTCAAAAGTTTGCAACTCACGGAACAAACCGATTGTTTCAAAAGTGAGTACGAATGCTCCTTCTTCTTCTACCCCTCATTCTCCCAAGATTTCCGCTCTTGTCGACGCCGTTAAGGCTATGCTTCATCAGAAATCTTCTCCTCTTACTTCTGTGAAAGCGATTGAGGAAATTTATGTTACTTGTGGTGGACCGCATCCTTACCACCAATGTCTTGCCACCGATGGCAACATTTTTCCGAAATATCAAGATAATATTCAAGGATATGTTTCAGCAACTGCAGTAAACTATAATCAGGGAAATACCAGATATCGTCCGCAAAGTGTAGCTAACCAAATTCGACCACCGGGTTTTGCTCAACCGAATGTGCAAAATAATCAAACCCGGTACAATCAAGGTTACAATCAAAATAGAGGAACTAATCAAGGAAATCAGAATTATCAAGCTCCGATCCAGCAAACTCAAGTTGCTCCTTCAAATGAATTGTCAAATTATAAAAGGATAATCGATACTAATATAAAAGCCATGCAAAATCAAATTAATAATGTGAAAAATGAATTGAGGAATGAAATACAAACTTCAATACAAACTTCAATGTCAAATCAAACCAATGAGCTTAAGAATATGATGGCTAGTTTTTTCCAAATGAATACCGCTTCTTCCTTGGGTTTGGGACCACTTCCTAGCAATACCATTGCTAACCCGAGAGGTGACTTGAAAGCAATCACCACCCAAAGTGGTATTTCTTATGATGGACCTCCAATTCCACCTCTTCCCAAGGTGGTGGAACAGGAACCCAAGGTGACAAAGGATACGGTGCAACCGAGTACCGAAAACATCCAACCTCTGGTAGTCCAAATTCAAGCTCCAATTGATGAGCCCGTTGTTGCTCCTAAGCCTAAACAGTCTATACCTTATCCTTTGAGCCCCAACAAACAAAATCTCCATGAAAAAGATGATAAGCTAGCTTCGAAATTTGTTGAAATCTTTAGGGAATTACATTTCGAGCTCAGTTTTGCGGATGCTCTTCTACATATGCCAAAATTTGCTTCAATGTTTAAAAGTCTCCTTAATAACAAAGAAAAGATGTTTGACTTAGCTAAAACACCGGTGAATGAGAATTGTTTGGCGGTTATCCTAAAAAAAGTTACCCGCAGAACTTAGAGACCCCGGCAAGTTTCTTATTCCATGTGATTTTCCGGAGTTAGTTGAATGCTTAGCCTTGGCCGATCTTGGTGCAAGCATCAACTTGATGCCTCTTTCCATATGGAAGAAGCTTTCACTCCCCGAACTTACTCATACTCAAATGATTCTTGAACTTGCAGACCGATCGACTACTAGTCCATCCGGTATTGCCGAAGATGTCTTTGTAAAAGTAGGAAAGTTCCATTTTCCGGCCGACTTCGTAGTCGTTGATTATGTTGTCGATCCTCGGGTTCCCTTGATTCTCGGGAGACCCTTTTTGAGAACGGAACGAGCTTTGATTGATGTTTATGGTGAAGAATTAACTCTTCGAGTTGATGATGAAGCCATAACCTTTAAAGTTGGTCAAACTTCGAGATACTCCTACAATGATGTTGTGTCGATAAATCGAATCGATGTCATCGACATAGCTTGTGAGGAGTATGCTTAAGAAGTACTCAAATTTTTGGATAGTTCTACGAGTGGCAATCCCACTCCGTCGTTAGATCCTATCCTTTCTACTTCTTCCTCCTCTCTCATACCTTTTGAGGAAGGTGACTTCATTTTGGAAGAAATCGAAGCTTGTCTTACAAATGATTCAATTCCACCGGGAAGTGATGATGATGACTTTGATCCGGAGGGAGACCTTCTTCTACTCGAGAAGTTATTAAACGATGATCCATCATCCCCTCTCCGTCCAAAAGAACTTCATGTTGAGGAACTTAAAATCATAAAATCTTCTATTGATGATCCTCCAGAGCTCGAGCTCAAGGATCTACCTTCTCATCTTGAGTATGCATTTTTGGAGGGTACCGATAAACTATCTGTCATAATTGTTAAAAACTTAAAAGAAGATGATAAGGTCTGACTTCTAAAGGTTTTAAAGTCACACAAGCGTGCCATCGCTTGGAAAATCTCCGATATTAAGGGCATTGACCCTCAATTTTGTACTCACAAAATATTAATGGAGGATGACTTTAAATCGGCAATTTAACATCAAAGACGGGTGAACCCAAAAATTCATGAGGTTATCAAAAAGGAAGTTATCAAACTCCTTGATGCCGAATTGATTTATCCTATCTCTGATAGCTTGTGGGTTAGCCTCGTTCATTGTGTGCCTAAGAAGGGTGGTATAACTGTAATTGAAAATGAAGAAAATGAGTTGATACCTACTCGATTAGTTACGGGATGGCATGTATGCATTGACTATCAAAAGTTAAATGATGCCACTCGTAAAGATGATTTCCCGTTACCGTTTATGGACCAAATGCTCGAAAGACTCTCGGGAAATGAATATTATTATTTTCTAGATGGTTTCTCGGGATACTTTCAAATTCCTATTGACCCGCAAGACCAAGAGAAGACCACCTTCACATGCCCTTATGGGACGTTTGCTTACCGACGCATGCCTTTCGGCTTATGTAATGCGCCGGGCACGTTCTAAAGGTGCATGATGGCCATTTTCCATGACATGATCAAGGAAACAATGGAGGTCTTTATGGATGATTTCTCAATCTTCGGGGATTCTTTCTCTACTTGCCTCTCCCATTTAGAAAAAATGCTTAAACGGTGCGAAGACACTAATTTAGTTCTAAATTGGGAGAAATGTCATTTTATGGTAAAAGAAGGCATTGTTCTAGGACATAAGATTTCAAAGTCCGGGATTGAGGTCGACAAAGCTAAAGTTGATGTTATAGCTAAACTCCCTCATCCGACTTCCGTTAAAGGCATTCGAAGGATTTTAGGTCACGCCGGGTTCTATCGTCGATTTATTCAAGACTTTTCTAAAATAGCCTGGCCGATGACCCATCTTTTTGAAAAAGAAACCCCTTTCATCTTATCGAAAGAATGTATTGAATCGTTTAATATACTTAAGAAGAAGTTAACCGAAGCTCCAATTTTAGTTACCCCAGATTGGGACCTACCATTTGAAATTATGTGTGATGCTAGTGATTACACGGTAGGTGCAGTCTTGGGGCAACGTAAGACCAAACATTTTTAGCCTATACACTATGCTAGTAAGACCATGACGGATGCTCAGGAACATTACACTACTACGGAGAAAGAATTATTAGCCGTGGTATATGCTTTCGAGAAATTCTGGCCTTATTTAGTCTTGTCAAAGACCATAGTGTATACGGACCACTCGGCTCTCAAATATCTTCTTGCAAAGCAAGATGCTAAACCGAGATTGCTCCGGTGGATTCTCCTACTCCAAGAATTTGATGTCATTATTCGTGATAAAAAAAGAGCGGAGAATCTCGCGGCCGACCACTTGTCAAGACTTGAAAATCCCCACCAAGATGTTCTCGAGAACAAGGAAATTACTGAAACATTTTCTCTCGAGACTCTTGGTATGGTTATCTTTCATGGTGATACGAGTACCCCATGGTTTGCCGACATTGCAAACTACCATGCGGGGAATTTTATTATGAAAGGGATGTCGTCCCAACAAAAGAAAAAATTCTTTAAAGATGTTAAGCATTATTTCTGGGACGACCCGTACTTGTTTAGAATTGGTGCGGATCAAGTGATTAGACGATGTGTTTACGGCCAAGAAGCCGTTGATATCCTCACGACTTGTCATAATAGACCTACCGGGGGACATCATGGCGCCAACTACACCGCTAAAAAAGTCTTTGATTCCAGATTTTATTAGCCGGCTATTTACCGAGATGCCCATGACTTGGTCACACGGTCTGACGCTTGTCAATGTCAAGGCAAAATCTTGCAAAAAGATTAAATGCCCCAAAATTCAATTCAAGTATGCGAGATCTTTGACGTATGGGCCATTGATTTCATGGGCCCGTTCCCATCTTCACGAGGGAACACGTATATACTCGTGGCCGTCGATTACTTGTCGAAATGGGTTGAAGCGAAAGCGCTCCCCACCAATGACGCCTGAGTTGTTTGCAAATTTTTAAAATCTCTCTTCGCCCGATTTGGGACCCCTCATGCTGTCATTAGTGATTGCGGTACCTATTTTTGCAATGACCAGTTCGCAAAGGTCATGCTTAAATACAGAGTTACTCATCGGCTCTCCACCGCGTGTCACCCACAAACAAGTGGGCAAGTTGAGGTTTCCAATCATGGTTTGCAAATTATCTTGGAAAGGACCGTAGGTGAAAACCGTGCTCATGGTTCGATAAGTTAGATGACGCCTTGTGGGCCTTTCGTACCGCATTCAAGACACCCATCGGGTGCACTCCATATAAGTTAGTGTACGGAAAGGCTTGTCATCTTCCTATCGAACTTGAACACAAGGCCTATTGGGCCTTGAAACATTGCAATTTTGACCTTAAGACTGTGGGTGATCACCGAAAAGTTCAATTGAATGAATTAAATTAACTTCGGGATCAAGCCTACGAGAACTCTTTAATATACAAAGAGAAAATAAAGAAGATTCATGACTCAAAGATTAAGAACTGCGTTTTCAACATTGGTGATCGAGTTCTTCTCTTCGATTCTCGATTAAAGATCTTCTCGGGCAAGCTCAAAACCCGTTGGACCGAACCGTTCATCGTTGCTCAAGTTTTCCCTTATGGTACCGTCGAGTTATCTCAAACCGACGGGCCAAACTTTAAGGTGAACGGTCATAGACTCAAGCACTACTTTGGAGGGGACATACCACCTATGGTTGTCCCGGATCTCTAAACTTTCCCTATGGACAACTAAATTCGGGGACGAGTCAAGCTTAGTGACTCATTAATAAACAAGCGCTTCGTAGGTGGCAACCCATGCTTATCCTAATATAATAATAGTAGTAATGAATAAGTGTGACGTTAGGAGGTTCGCCTCTTCCTTTCTCCTGTTTCGTGGTTTGTGTTGTATGTCCAGGATTGCCCCAGATTTTGAAGACTCTCATGCTCGTGGTTTTGTCCTTCATTCACTTGAGCTTCAATCATTAGCATGATTATGGGAATCCAATATCCTAAATCTTATCGACTAACGTTTATCTTTGAGCATACTTAATAAACGGTTTTAGATTTACATAGAGATCCTTCTTAAAACAATGAGGACAATGTTTAGTACTAGTATGGGGGATCTATCGATTTGATTATGCCTGCAGTCGTTGTTTTCACATAATCCCGTTTTTACCACCAAAATACCAAAAAAATAAAAAAGAATAAAAAATTTCAAAAATAAAATAAGTGTTTTGTCACAATGTTTGACTTTCCTGCTGGGTAGAATAAGAATAGATTTTGACTCGATCGAGCGTGTTGAGTTCTAGCTTGCTCCTTAACTTTTAGACTAAGCATTCGCGGATCTTTTTATTTTTGCGAAGAACGAGAAATGATAGAGTTAATTATGAGTTAGATGCTAAACAAGGATTAGTTGGAAATCTTAAGAGCTCATAAGTGTACTTTGTGGCTTTTCCTCCCCGAAGCTTCTAACTGGACTAATAATAAGTGCTATGTTCTAAAATTAAACTTAAATCAACGATTTTTTTAATGTAGTCGATAACAATAATTTATTTAGTCTTAGTTTAAATTTATACTTAAATTTTCTAAAAAGAAATTTTCTCTATATCATGGTAATATAAAGTGTTAAAAAAATAAGGTAATAATAATAAAAACTGTAGGCTGATAAAAGTTTACTACCTCTTGCCGGCTCACAACCGATGTGGAAATCTTCAAAAGAAGGCCCATAGTAAGAATAATGATCCGAGACTGATAAAAGTTTGCTGCATCTTGTCGGCTCACAACCGATGTTGCAGCCTTAAAAAAGTCAAGGATTTCCTTCGTTTAAAGGATGTATAATTATATTAAGTGTAGTAAATGTGATTTAATAAATATAAGGAAAATCTCTTTTTCTTAAATTTAAATATGCTTTTGAACTAAGACGATTTCATTTTAAGTTGTGATTTTACGTATATACGGGAAATCCAAGGGTGTTGAAACCGAAGGTTCGTAAGTCCCGATACTAGTCTCTGTGGGGTGTCAAAAGCCGAGTCACTTAGCAGCAAGGTTGGGATGTGCCGAGATGAAAGTCGCTACATGGGATGATCTCGCCTTCAAACTCATTACTTTTTCGGGTGGAACGTGACGCATAGTAATTTTGCAAAACGTTTGATCTATGTTGAAATTCGAAATAAGCACATTCACCTAAGATATAATAATTATCGGGAGCGAAAAGTCTCACAAGGTACAAGTATGAGTTGTTAGCATCTTAGCTTATATTTAACAGTGATTTCGTTTTTAAGCTTGGTTTGGGACAAGTGAAAAGTCGGGGATGATGAATTTATCTTTTTGGGCATTTTAAGATTAAAGTGCATCTTGTTCTATGACCCGAAAAGTTATAAAAATAACGAAAGTCAATCGTTCTAGTTAGTTGCTTAATATGAAAAGTACAAAAAAATGAGAAAAATGAAAAATACAAAAATATGTGTGGGAATAAGTGTAAATATTTAAAAATGGTTAAAATGGGGCTTTTCGAAACTTATGAGTCTTTAATTCCCTTTGATGAACACTTAGCTACTTTTCGAGGTAATTAGTCAAGGGGGATTGAGATTCTTAGTTTTCTTAAGTGTTTACTTATGCCATTGCGTAAGGACACGATAATATCTTAGTATGGGGGATTTTGGTATGTGCCTAATTACACATACCTTTTGCCTATTAAAACGTGCTTAAAAGACTAAAAACATACAAAAAATACATTGTATTTGTGTGTTTTTCATTTGTATTGTGCAGGTAACGGATATCAACAAAAAGGACAAAAACCAAGCCAAAACCGATAAAACCAAGCACGGGAATGGAAAAAGCATGAAAAAGTCAAAGTCAACAAAAGTCAAAGACAGAGCCGAAATCAAAGAAATATTAAATGGGCCAACCCGTACCCATTTAATGGACCGGTTCAGCCCATTAAGACATCATTTATAAGAATTAATAAGCCTAAAAGTCCAAGTCCATTTTATAATTTACCCGGCCCAATCCTAAGCCCAAAACCACTTAGACATAACACTTTTATGTCCATTAACCCTTTAACCCTTTACCCCTATTTTTCATTACACAATTAGTCCTTAGGGACTAACACCTTTAGCCCCCATAACCTTTAACTCTTACACCATAAGTCCCCCATCCCTTAACACCGTTACCCTGTTCACCCAAAACAAATTTTCCCGCCACTACTATTCATCCATCCTCTCCACCTCGGCCTCTGCACCATCAGACAAAAACATCCTTCTCCCACCTTAACCCTACACCATAAACCAACAAATCTATGTTGGCAATCCCCTTTAACATCATTCATCTAAAGAAGACAAAGATTCAATGTCAATGATGATAGAACTTGGTGGCCAAGAAATTTGGATGGCTTGTATTAATTTTTCACTTACCTCACACAAGAAACACACCTCTTGAGTTCACTCATAGAAGTAACACACATGAAGACCCAAGACAGTTAAGTTTTCTATAAATAGGCCCTCATTGTAAGCCTTTGGGCATCTAGTTTTTAATTTTCAGCTTATATTAGTTAGTTTTAGCTTATTGTAACTTTATTTTAAAGCCCTGTGCTGTTTTTATTTAAGTTAATGAAATTTAAGTTTTTACGCTAAAATCTTATTTTTAAGTTAAATTCATTTATGTTTTTAAAATGTTTTATAAGCTCTCTTAAACTCTTTTACCTGTCATTTAAGTTGTTTCTCTTAAGCTATATAAACTTTTCCATAGTTTATATAGCTTAAGCCTTTTTCACTAAAAAAATACCTCAAAAAGCTAACTTGGATGATAAGCTTACAAAGAAAGAGCTTATAGGTTATTACTAGCTTGTTTTAAACAAGCTAGAGCTTGTAGACAAAGCTCTTAAGAGCTTATTTGCCCTGTTTTGAGCAAGGGCTTTGTAAGTCCTTACTTTTCATCTTTTAGCTTAAAATTGCTTATTTACTATTTGCTTATTTAAACTGCTTATCATTGCTTATTTATGCTTAATATTGTTGTTTATTGCTTATTTATGCTTTCTTGAAGTTTAAATCTTATTTGCTTTTGATTTTAGTTAATACTGTTAGTTTTAGCTCTTAGTACTGCTTATCTGTTTTGCTTATTTTAAGTGCTTATCTGTGGTTGGATTTTGTTTAAGATTTCTTATTATTCATTGCTTACCATCTGTCTTTAAAGAACCTTGCTTAAATCTTTGAAAACCAAGCTTAAAATAGATATGAGAAACTTAAAAGGGTGTTTGGGTCATTAGGCAAAATGGGTCAAATTGTGTTTAAAAGCTGTTTGGGTCACTAAGCTAACTTGTACAAGCCTTTTTTAAGTTATAATAACCTGTTTTTAAATGTTTCAATGTTTAAAAGTAAGTTTTAAGGTTTTATTTATAAGTTGTTTAAATCTGTGGTCCTAAAATCTTTTCAAACTACTTTAAATTGATTTTTGATTAAAAGTAAGTTTTAAGGTTTGTTTTATGGTTCATTTTGGAGTTTTAATGTAGTAGAAAAAAAAGTTTTTAGACTGCATTAAGTCTTGTTGAATTTATAGTGTGTCAAAAACATTTTAGAGTCTTAAACTTTAGCTCAAAAAGTGTCAAAAATCCAAAAATCAAGTAGAAGTGTGCAGTCTTTTTGAGTTTAAGTTTTTAGATTATTCAGTTATCTTACTAGTTTAATTTTAGTTTCCAGTTGCTTATTGAGTCAAGTTTTTGGTCTATTTTGAACTTTGAGTCTTTGAATTTGCTTATTGAGTCTTTTAAATAAGTTGCAAGATGTCCTAATTTCTAAAAGCTAAAAACAATTAGTAAAAACAGTCATTTGCATTCTGTCTGTTTAAGCTTATTTCCTTTCCTAGTTTGCTTATTTTAGCTTATTTGTGTCCTTTGAGTGTTAGTCTTAATCAGTTTTAAGTTTGTTAGTTTTTTTTGTTAGCTTAATTAACCTTAATACTAGCTTAAAATTTGTCAAAAAGGTCCTTTAAATTTATCCTTAGGGCCTGCTGTCTCATTAGTTTTTTTTCTTTACCTTTTAGCTTAAATGTTTGCTTATTTTCTTGTCTTAGGTGCTTATTAGGTCCAGGGTTAAGTTGGTTTTAGCTTATTTTCTTTTCTAGTTGCTTAATAAGTCCTAAGGTCCTATTAGTTTTAGCTTGTTAAGGTACTTAGCTTAAAAGTCAAATCTGTCAGTTTTAGTTAGCTTATTACTAGCTTATTTTCAAGTTTTGTAAAAAGTTGCTTTTTTAAAGTTTGTTAATTCAGCTTATTTTATAAGTTTTTAAAAATAAAAAATAAAAAAAATGTTTTTTTCAAAAAGAGAGGCCACAAGGGTCGAACCTGTGACCTCTCCTTTTATATACCAAAGCCTCAACACACACACACACTCTCACAACCAACAGCACCAGTAGGGCCATCTGATTTTACTTTGCACAATTTAATACTCATACCCTTTTTCCCCTTTTAGCTTTCAGCCTTTATTAGCTTATTTCTAGCTTATTCCAATAAGCTGTTGAACCCAACTTATTTTTCTTAGGTTTAGCTTAGTTCAAACTACTTTTCATGAATTTTTTAGATTTTTCCAACTTCGTTTAGTATTTTTAATTATTTTTTTTAGATTAAATCCGTATTAAATTCATTATAAATTAAATAAAAGTCAAAAAAATATAATTCTTTTTTTTTAAATTTTCTTTTATCATTTAGGATTTATAAAAATTAAATTTTCATTTGTAGGGTTAAAATTTTAGAATTTGGGTTTTTAAAGAACGGGATTTGAATCCCGTTATCGTTTTTAGTGTTTTAGCCTTAATTGCTTTCGTTTTAGGTTTGTCTTTACTTGTTTTTGTATTTTATTTGTAGAAATAGGAAACCAAACCCAATTTGTGATATTCAAGCATTCTTCCACAAACGTTTCCTCGATTTTCAAATTCACACCTCGTCGGGACACGACCCGGGAAGGTTTTTAGGGATTTTACTTTGGTCAAAAATAATTTCCTTTTAAAAAGCCTTACGGAATACTTCTCTCACTATCATTGATAATTTTGAGATAATTCTTTTATTATATATATTTATATTTATTATATATATTTATATAGTAAAAAGGATTATTTTAAAGCAATCAAGGTCAAACCTACGAGCTCACCAACATTATTGTTGACGTTTTCGAGTATCATTTTCAGGTGAAGTGAAAGAAGAATAGTTTGGTGATTGTGATAGTAGACTTAGAAGTATCACGAGTGTATTTTCATGTGAAGTCTTGCTTGCTTATTGTTTGATTCTAGTATTTGGATGATTTGGAATAAGTTTGGATTATGGTCCCCTGTGTGGGCATTGGAATAATTGTAAGAGATTGTGGATTTTAGTTGCGATTTGGGACATCACTTGAGTTTGTTCAAGGTTGATGGTCTTCATAGCACTTGGAGTTTATGCAATGTAGTTTTCTCTATTTTGTATCTTGTGTTATGATTGATCATTATGTTGCATTCCTGAGTTTCCGCCATTGTCGGGGTGTGACAGATTGGTAATCAGAGCCAAGGTTACAAAGAACTAGGTGGTTTGGTCTAGACTATAACCTAAGATTTGTCGTTTAGTTGCATATAGGATCTATGTGCGTGGTGTTATGCTTTTGTGTGCCTTTGTGTGTTCGCGGCTTGGTGCCTTAGTTATGTCAGTCATTGAAATAGGTGGGCTCAAATATTGAATATGACTGGGAAAGGATGCAAATATAAGTACGGTGGCCAACATAGTTATAAGCATATCACGACTCACTCATACTTGATAATGTTGTTCACACAAATCGATGTTGACACCGTAGGGTAGAGTTATTTGTATATCTCGTTATATATAATAAGATATTCTATATATATATGTGCGAGTCTTCCCACTTACCTAACGTTGCCCATGTTCTCCCTCGTATAGATAATGCTGCCAAGGATGAGGACCCGAAGTGCTGGCCGGCATGCTGCCGAATCATTAGGAGGGGGAACGGGTGAACGGGTTGGTAGAGGTAGAAGGGGTAAAAGACCTAGGGAAGGTAATGATGAGCGTATTGATGATTTGAATGGTCAAGTAAATGACCAAGGTATGTGAGCTAATGGGGGTGTAAAGGGAGTCAATGGGAATGTAGAGGGAGCCAATGGGGGTGCACCTGACTTCTCGACGATCATTTCCCAGCAATTGCAGATCTCTTACCCGCCATGTTGGCTCAGGTTAGTAACCGAGGAAATGTTGGAAATCAAAATGGTAATGTGGTTAATGAGAAAATTTGGGAGAACCTTGGGAATGTGATAGTGAATGGCAACTGGGTAGGTTGTTCATATAAGGAGTTCTTAGCCTGTAACTCTAAGGAATATGATGGTAACGGAGGTGCTGTAGTTCTTACTTGTTGGATTGAGAAAATAGAGTCTGTGCATGATATGAGTGGTTGTAGTATTAACCATAAAGTGAAATACACTGCTGGTTCATTTGTGGGTAAGGCTTTAACGTGGTGGAACTCACAGATCTGCACGCTAAGCCTGGAAATTATTGTTAGTATATCATGAAATGACTTTAAGTTTATGATGATACAAGAGTTTTGTCCTAGTCATGAGATGCAAAAGTTAGAAACAGAGTTGTGGAATCACGCCATGGTCGGGGCTGGCCATGCTGCGTATACTAATAGGTTTCATGAGTTGGCTAGGTTAGTTCCACATTTGGTAACTCCTGAGAGTATGATGATTAAGAGGTATGTGTATGGCCTTGCTCTACAAATCCGTGGGATGGTGGCAGCAACAAAGCCAAAGACTATACAGAAGGCTGTGCAGATTTTTGGTGCACTGACTGATGAGGCTGTTAGGTTTAGATCAATTAAGAAGGTTGAGAAAAGAGGAAATGTAAGGGAACCTAGCAAGGATAAGAATGGTAGGGATGATAATAAGAGAGCTAGGACTGGGAATGCTTTTGCTATTACTGTAAACCCTATAGGAAGAGAGAATACAAGTACTTGGCCCAAGTGTACCACCTGCAACTCCAACCATGCACCCAAAGGGCCTTGTCACACATGCTTCAACTATAACCGCTCGGGTCATTTGGCAAAGGATTATAGAGGTGTGCCAAGGAATGTAAATCCTATCAATGCCAGAAACCCAACTGTTAGAGCATGTTATGAGTGTGGTAGTACCGACCATGTCAGGCCAGCTTGTCCTAGATTGAATAAGGCATGAGGCCTGGAGGAAAATCGTCAAAATCAAGTTGCTGCTAATAACGGGGGTCAAGGTCGTGGAAACCAAGGGAACCAGGCTAGGGGTAGGGCATTCATGTTGGGAGCAGAGGAAGCTCGCCAGGATCCGAACATTGTGACGGTAGTTTAACTTTAACAATCATTGCCACTACTTATATGAACTTCCCCCCCCTCTGGTGCCGACTATAGTTTTGTTTCCACTACCTTCATACCTCTGTTAGGCTTAGAGCCCAGCAACTTAGGTTTCAGATATGAGATTGAGATAGCTAGCAGGCAGTTAGTAGAGATTGATAAGGTTATTAAGGGTTGCAAACTAGAAATCGAGGGTCATGTCTTTGACATCGACTTGATACCTTTTGGGCATGGGATTTTTGATGTGATTATAGGCATGGACTGGTTGTCTAAATATAAAGCTGAAATAATTTGCCATGAGAAGGTAGTGAGGATACCACTATCAAATGGCAAGGTACTTAGAGTATTAGGATAGAGACCGGAAGAGAAAGCGATATTTTTAATGGGTGTTAAGAAACAAGAAGAAATTGTCTTGGTTAGAGATTTTCCTAAGGTATTTTTGGATGATCTAACTGGATTACCGCCTATTCGAGAAATTGAGTTTCGGATTAAGTTAATCCCTGAAGCAACGCTGTACAAAGAGTCACCATAATCGATTGTCACCTTTTGATTGGAGGAGTTGTCGAGACACACCAAGGAACTCTAAGACAAAGGTTTCATTCGACCAAGCTCATCGCCTTGGGGAGCGCCAGTATTGTTCGTGAAGAAAAAAGATGGTTCTTTTAGGATGTGCATTGATTATTGAGAATTGAACAAGTTGACCATTAAGAATCATTATCCACTTCTAAATTGAATGACTATTTGTACCAACGGCAAAGTGCGAGTTTTTTTCTCAAATATAGACTCTTAGGCTGGATACCATTAGCTGAGAGTGCATGAGGATGACATTCTAAAGACTGTGTTTAGAACTCGTTATGGACATTTCGAGTTCACTTTAATGCCCTTTGGTCTGACTAGTGCACCAGCGATATTTATGGATTTGATAAATAGAGTTTGTAGGCCTTATCTTGATAAGTTTATGCTAGTGTTTATAGACGATATCTTAATCTACTCTAAGACTCAAGAGGAGCATGTAGAACACTAAAGTTAGCCTTAGAAATGCTCAAAAAAGAGCAAACTGTATGCTAATTTTTCTAAGTTGTGAATTCTAGCTAAAGAGAATGCAGTTTCTGGGCATGTGATAAATGGTAATTAGGATTCATGTAGACCGTAGTAAGTTGAAGCTGTTTAAGAATGGAAAGCCCTTAGAACTCTACTGAGGCTTCGTTCGTTCCTAGAGATTGGCTGGATTTTACCCAATAGGTTCAATGAGAAATTTCTAAAGATAGCTAAGTCTCTTACTTATCTTAAAAACAAAAGTGTAAGACTTTCGATTAGGGTGAGAAACCAGAATTGGCATTTCAAACTTTAAAGGATAAGTTGTGTAATGCGCCCGTTCTAGCTCTCTCCGATGGACCGAAAGACTTTGTGGTGTATTGTGATGCGTCCGGGTTAGGACTAGGCTACATGTTAATGCAAAGAGGTAAAGTAATAGCATATGCGTCTATGCAGTTGAAGATTCATGAAAAGAATTATACGACCCGTGATTTGGAACTGGGAGCAATTGTGTTTGCCCTTAAGATTTGGAGACATTATTTGTATGGGACAAAGAGTATCATCTATATGGATCATAAGAGTCTTCAGCATATCTTTAGTTAGAAAGAGTTAAATATGCGACAACGTCACTGGATAGAGTTGTTTAGTGATTATGAATGTGAGATTCGCTACCATCCTGGTAAGGCGAATGTGGTGGCTGATGCCCTAAGTAGGAAGGAAAGAGTAAAGCCTAAGAGAATTAGAGCTATGAATATGAGCCTTCAGTCGAGTATTAAGGATAGGATACTGGCGGCTCAGAAGGAGGCTGTGGATGAGTCTGCAGGATTGAAAAAAGGTTTGGACGAGATGATAGAACAGAGAAGCGATGGGACTTTTTACTACCTAGATCGAATATGGGTGCCTTTGAAGGGTGATGTGAGAACCCTGATATGGACGAAGCCCATAAGTCAAAGTACTCTGTACACCCAGGAGCTGATAAGATGTATTATGACCTTAGAGATAGGTATTGGTGGCCAGGTATGATGAAGGACATAGCTGAGTATGTGAGTAAGTGTTTGACTTGTTTGAAGGTTAAGGCTGAACATCAGAGGCCGTCTGGCTTGCTGCAGCAACCTGAGATTCCCGAATGGAAATGAGAAAGGATAGCCATGGATTTTCTGACTAAGTTGCCTAGGACTAGTAGTGGGCATGACACAATCTGGGTCATTATGGACCGATTGACTAAGTCTGCTCATTTTCTACCTATGTGTGAGGATTATAAGATGGAAAGGATGGCTAGATTGTATTTGAATGAGATAGTTGCTAGACATGGTGTGCCGATCTTGATCATATCGAATCGTGATAGTCGTTTCACATCAAGGTTTTGGCAGTCAATGCAAGAGGCATTAGGAACTCGGTTAGAAAAGAGTACGGCTTATCACCCTCAGACCGATTGTCAGAGTGAGCGTACTATTTAGACTTTAGAAGACATACTTAGAGCGTGCGTCCTAGACTTCGGAGGAAGTTGGGATGTTCATCTTTCGTTGGTTGAGTTTTCGTATAACAATAGTTATCATTCTAGTGTGAGATGTGCTCCGTTTGAGGCATTGTATGGTAGAAAGTGTCGTTTGCCAATTATGTGGGCTGAGGTTGGAGAAGGTCAGTTGATAGGACTTGAGTTAGTGCAAGAGACTATTAAGAAGATCTCGCAGATTAAGGATAGACTTAAGGTTGCGCGTGATCATCAGAAAAGTTATGCTGATAAGAGGAGGAAGCCTCTAGAGTTTTGTGTAGGTGACTATGTCTTGCTCAAAGTGTCACCTTGGAAAGGTGTAGTACGCTTTGGGAAGAAAGGGAAGTTAGCACCTAGATTTGTTAGACCTTTTGAGATTATTGAGAAGGTAGGCCATGTGGCCTATCGGTTAGATTTGCTTGAGGAATTAAACGGTGTTCATGACACGTTCCACGTGTCGAACCTTAAGAAGTGTTTGGCTGATCCAACACTGCAAGTGTCTTTGGATGAGATCCAAGTTGATGCTAAGTTGAATTTTATGGAAGAGTCTGTAGAAATTTTGGAAAGAGAGTTTAAGAAGTTGAAGCTTAGTAGGATTGCCATCGTCAAGGTTCGGTGAAATTCGAAACGTGGTCTTAAATTCACGTGGGAACGTAAAGATCAGATGAAATTGAAGTACCCGCATTTGTTTAGCGATGTTAGTAGTTCAATTTCGGGGATAGAATTTTTTTAAGGGGGGTAGAATGTAACATTTGCCCTTTTTGTGTTCTGAATATTTCATATATAGTCCTTTGACTATTTGACTTTTGTCAGTTTATTCATATTTTGTACCGTGTTGACGGTGGTGATTTTATGAGAATTGTGGTGATTTATGGTTTATTGTGATTAATAATCCCTTTTGGAAGGTATTATTGTGTTATTTGTATTCTGGGTGGTTTAACCCGTAAATTTTAAGAAATGCTGAAAAATGATTCTGACACGTCCGTTAATGTCCAGGTGAGTTTTGAAAAGGTTTAAAGTGAAAATATATCGTGTAAATACTCTAGGTTAATGGAAAAGTATTTTTAAGGTGAATAAAAATGCTAATTAACTTTGGGGAAAATTTTACGGTTGAGTTTTACGAGTATTTAAGTGATCTCGACATGAAAAGAAATGCCCGAGACCCCCTTGGATACCAAATTCGGTTCTAGTCCCATAGGGGACATCAAGGCATGATTTTAGCTATAGTTTCCATGGTTGGTACACTTTAAAACATCCTTATCCTCATTTTTAACACATAGTTCATTTTCAAAAAAAATCTACTCTCTCTTTCTCTCTTTGTTGGTTCGTCCGAACAACAACAACACACACACATTATATTTTTGAACTTTGATCAAGAAAACATGAAGACATAAATATTTGGGGTTGATTCTAGTGTTCGGGTATCCATTTAAACAACGTTTGGGTTGTCCGGTTCATGTCGAAATCTACAAATTAGAAGATTTTCTTGTAAGTTTTCAAATTTAAATTAAGTTTGTCCTTTTGGGTTTATTTTGATGCATAGATGCTAGTTGTACAAGTTGATCGTTGTGAAAATCAATTTTTGGAAACGAAATGAATAAAAAGGGTGGTGTTTGGTTCGTGTATGGTAAAAAGGAAAATGAGGGCTTTTGTAGTTTTGATATTGTGGTCGTGATGGTTGAATAATATATGTTTCTAGATAGCTTGTTTTTTATAGTAGCTTGTATAGCTTATCCGGACTTATTTTTAAGCTATTTCTTGGCTTATTTTGGTCTTATAAGCCACGAAAATTCCTCAAAATCACTAGGAAAGTGATTTTGACTATTTTGTGTTATGGTGTGTGTTTGTTGACTATTTTTAAGGCTTATGGTGGTAACCAAATGCGATACGTAGCTTATTAGCTAATTTTCAAGCATAATATACGCATTTTGGAGCATATGGGCTCACGACCCAATAAGTCTATTTAAGTTGTGGCTTAATGGGAGGGCTTATTGTGGTCCGGATTATTTTCTACTTATAGGTATATGCTTATATATGTAAATGGATCTTGATTTTGGACTTGGATCGTATTTTGGACTTATAAATATTTTAATGGACCCTTATTGGGCCTTAAAGCCCAATAAGAGATATTTAGTCGTTATGAGAGTTTTGATAAACTTTTGAAAGTGAAAATGTGTTTACGAAGTGATATTGAACGATATTTTAGGAAAAACGTTTGGTAAACGTTAAGGATTGAGATTTTTGGAATTTTGTCGAAAAGTGTCGAATTTGCAAAAAGTTTTGAAAATAAGGTTTGAAACCTTGGAAAATGTTGTAAGAGCGTTCGGGTCATGTCGAAATATCGTAATAAGTTTATACTTAGAAATTTTCCTAAAAACTTGATTTTTGATTTTTAATAATAAAATATTATTTTATTATTTTATTTATTTAATAAATTCACTAAAAGACGAAAAAAATATTTTTTCTCGAAACTTCTCGAATATGTTTATTATGATAAAACATTTCATTTTCAACCGTATTATGATTATTTTGGAGTGACTAAGGTTACCGAATAGACTTGTCGAGATATATTTATAATTATTAATTATAAATATTTATTTATATTACTTATCTATTTTCTCTAAATAGTATAAGTATGTA
>BQNB010010120.1:52904-84868 GCA_026074375.1 Tanacetum coccineum
TATATATATATATATATATATATATATATATATATATATATATGTTTATAATTTGTATAAAAATATTATATTTTATATTTTTAAGAATACAATAATGACAGTATATACCCTTGGTTTATAAACTTTTACAAGTTTAGTCCTTTATATATAAGTATATATAATTTAAACCTTTAACTTTAGAATTTGGCAAAACAACCCATCATAGTTATAACTTTAAGAAAATGACATTTTCAGCCCCTTTAGTTATAAATTCAGAAAGTTACGATATATACCCTTATGCATGGAAACATTTGCAAAACAAGTCCAAAAGGCCATGCAAGCTTATTTTATGATTCCAAATGATATTTGCAGGTTATAGCTTATTAGTATAAGCTAAAATAAGATGTTTTAACGTAACAAAAGTTTTAAAAAAGGATTCGTTAGCTAGAAAATCAAAACGGGTTGTTTTTAGGGTTTTTACCAAAAACACATGGGTTTGAGGATTCAAAGCTTCAAACACGAGTTTATATATGATATTAAGAGTATTATGAACATTATCGTATAAAATATAAGCTTATGAAACAAGATCTTAGGCTTACTTGAGCTAAAATGGGTCGAAATGGGGTTTTCGGGTTCGTACGCCTAGCAACGACTTCAAGGCTTCGTTTTTCTTGATTCTTGGCTTCTATTATGATCTTAGGGACTTCTCTTGACCTTAATTGATCTGATTTAAGACTCCATTGATGAGTATATGAATTTTTGAGGTATGATTTGAAAGGAATGGGGAGTTCGCCTATTTATAGGCTCAAGACCCTTGGTGCCTAAGTTTTCTTGGTATCTAAGGGTTTGATAAGTGTCCTAGCTAGCTGAGGTGAGTAAGGTATGCTAGTAGGATGAGTAATGAAGGCTAGAACTAGCCATAAAGGTGTGGAATGGTTGTTTAGAGGCCACAGATGAAAAGGAAGATAATGATGTGATGGAGGTGCTTGTAAGCTACTTGGTTGCTTTCTTGGTGATGTCATAGAGGTGTTTGAGGTGCTTGAGGTGCTTGGTTGCTTTAAAAATGGGTCAAAATGAAAGAAAAGGGTGTCGGGTTCATTTTATTTTCGGTTACGGTTTAGGGTTTTAATTTCTAGTTAGGGTTAGGGTTTAGGATAGAATAAGGTTTAGGATTAGTGTTTGGATTAAGGTTTAGGTTTTAGGATTAGGGTTTAGGGCTTAGGATTAAGTTTTAGGGTTTAGTTTTAAGGTTTAGGGTTTTAAAATGAAATTAGGGTTTTTAGGGTTTCATTTAGGGTTTAGGGTTTTAAAACATGGATTAGGGTTAAGATTAGGGATATATTAGGGTTTAGAAGTCATGCATTAAGTGCTTGTATCTTGTGTTAAAGAGGTGGGAAGTTTAAACATGGTTTAGGAGCTTAAATAACCTAATTAGGTTTTTAGGCATTATTGACTTGTACATTGATCTTAAATGAGTTGTACATTGACTTGGAGGGAAAATATGATTCAAATATGGTGCATTGTACACTTGTACATATGTTTGAAGGCTTACACATTCATTTTATATGTATACATTACATATAATTAGGGTTTTGATGTAAACGTTTACGTTTAATGCTTGTTTTTGAAATAACATTAGAAAAGTGCTAAAATGATAATGTACTAGTAAAAATGATATAGGAAATTGACTTGACAAATTAGGATGTTTACATGATATAAACATATATATTGATGCATTTGTGAGCTGTTACTTTAGAGATGCAAGTTAACTGGCATAATGAGAAATAGCAAAAAATTTCCGCTATAAGAAGGAGATATATTTATAATAGATGGATATTACATTGCATCTAATTTAATAGATGGATATTTACATTGATGAAAATTGCGGGTTGTTATAGTCTCCCTCCCTTAAAAGAAATCTCGTCCCGAGATTTAGTTAGATGCCGGAGTGATGTTTGAAAACAGATGTGGATACTTGGCACAAATTTAATCTTTGCGTTCCCATGTTAATTTTGGTCCTCTTTTAGAGTTCCATCGTACTTTGACTATAGGAATACGACTTTGTTTCAGTTGTTTAACTTCTCGATCCATGATCTCCACTGGTTCTTCCACATAGTTGAGTTTGTCATCAAGACGAAGCTCTTTCATTGGCATGAAAAGGGATTCGTCAGATAAGCATTTCTTTAGATTAGAAATGTGGAAAGTACTGTAGACATTACTAAGCTCTTCAGGAAGCTCTAGTTTTTATGCCACTGGACCGACTCTCTTAAGAATCTTAAATGGTCCAATGTACCGGGGATTAAGCTTTCCTCGTTTTCCAAATCGGATGATTCCTTTACGAAGGTGTATACTTTAACAAAACACGGTCACCACATGAAATTCTAAAGGCTTCCTTCTTATATTGGCATAACTTCTTTATCGATCTCTTACAGCTTACAAGCGTTGTCGAATTTGCAATATCTTTTCAGTGGTTTCATGACTATTTATCTGGTCCGTTTAAGTTTTTGAACATCACCACTTCGCACCAGCAAAGAGGTGATCTGCACATTCGACCATAAAGTGGCCTCAGAAGGGTGTTGCCTTAATACTGGTATGGTAACTGTTATTGTATGAGAATTCTACCAATGGTAAGTGTCTTTCCCATCCTTTTCTAAAATCTATAACACAGGCTCGCAACATGTCTTTAAGTGTTTGGATGGTTCTTTTACTTTGCTCATCAGTTTCGGGATGATATGCCGTAATCATGTCTAATTGAGTACCTAAAGCATTTTGTAATGATTGCCAAAATCTGGATGTGAAATGACTGTCATGATCCAAGATGATAGATATTGGCATGCCATGCCGGGAGACTATTTCTTTTATGTACAACCTTGTAAGGGTTTCCATACTATCTTTCTCTCGGGTAGGAATGAAGTGTGTGGATTTGGTAAGGCAATCGATAATGACCAAGATTGTGTCATGTTCATTTGATGTTGTGGGTAGTTTTGTGATGAAATCCATTGTTATTCTCTCATATTTCCACATAGGAATCTCTGGTTGTACCAGTAAGCCGGATGGCTTTTGACATTCTGCCTTAACTCTAGAACATGTCAAACATTTTCCAACATATTCAGCGATGATTGCCTTCAATAGAGTTTCTTAAGATCCTGATACATCTTGTCAGAACCCGGGTGAATGGAATATTTTGATTTATGGGACTCATGCATAATCAAGTCTCTCAGATTACCAAAGAGTGGTAACCAGCTTCGGTTCTTAATACAATGAGTTCCATCAAGACGTATTTCAAATGCTTTATCCATTCCTCATAAGTTTTCAGCCTTGATGTTTTCTTCTTTGAGTGCTTCGGTTTGAGCTTTAAGAATTTGTGAGGGTAAGTTTGGATGAATGGTCATAACTAATGATCTAACTCGGAGTGGTTTGATTCGTTCCTTCTGGCTTAAGGCATCTGCTACAACATTTTCCTTTCCAGGATGGTAGCGAATTTCACAATCGTAATCTGCAAGCAATTCTAGCCAACGGCGTTGTCTCATGTTCAACTCTTTCTGATCAAGGATATGCTGAAGACTTTTATGATCAGTGAACACAATACATTTGGTGCCATACAGATAGTGTCTCCAAATTTTAAGAGCGAACACTACTGCTCCTAATTCGAGATCATGAGTGGTATAGTTTTCTTCATTAGGCTTAAGTTGTCGGGATGCATATGCAATAACCTTCTCTCTTTGCATTAACACCGCTCCCAGACCTTGATGGGATGCATCACAGTAAACAACAAAATCGTCATTTCCTTCTAGTAATGCTAAGATTGGAGCTTCACATAGCTTCTGTTTTAGCAGTTGGAAGGCTGACTCTTGGTTTTCTCCCCAGATATACTTCTTGTTTTTCTGGGTTAATTCAGTCAAAGACTTTGCAATCTTTGAGAAATCTTTGATAAATCTCTGATAATAGCCGGCAAGTCCTAAGAATTAACGTATTTCTGTGGGTGTAGTAGGAGATGTCCAATTCTTAACTGCTTCAATCTTGGCGGGGTCAACATGAAGTCCTTGACTATCAATTAAGTGTCTAAGAAATTGCACGATACGAATCCAGAAATCACACTTGGAGAACTTGGCATACAACTTCTCTTTCTTGAGTAATTCTAGGATTATTCTCAGATGATTTGCATGCTCTTCTTTATTACGAGAGTAGATGAGAATATCATCGATGAATACTATCACAAATTTATCCAAATATGGTTTGAATACACGGTTCATGAGATCTATGAATACAGTAGGTGCGTTAGTTAAACCAAATAGCATCACTTGAAATTCATAGTGTCTGTATCTTGTTTTGAAAGAATTATTGGGAATATCTTTATCCCTTACTCTCAGTTGATGATAGCCTGATATTAAGTCAATTTTTGAGTAAACATTCGAACCTTAAAGTTGGTCAAATAAGCCATCAATCCTGGGTAATAGGTAACGATTCTTTACGGTAAGTTTATTCAACTCTCGGTAATCGATACACATCCTGAAAGATCTGTCTTTCTTTTTGACAAATAAGATAGAAGCTCCCCAGGGTGAAGTACTTGGTCGTATAAAACCTCGGTCTGCTAACTCTTGAAGTTGGTTAGATATTCCTGCATTTCTGAAGGAGCTAATCTATAAGGTACCCGGGCTACAGGTACCGCTCCTGGAATTAGATTAATTTGGAATTCTACTTGGCGAACGGGAGGAAGGCCAGGTAGATCTTTAGGAAAAACTTCCAAAAATTCTCTGACTACCGGTATATCTTCTAGTCTTATACAGGATATGAGACTTAGTCGGGTTTTACTTTGGTCACCTCGGATGACCTAAGTTTTTCACCGTGATGAGATGGTGGATGACTTTTCATCACAAATAATTCTAGCCACGATACTTGGATAACCAATCTATTACCCAAATGACTACGTTTTATAACTACCGAGTTTGATCGACATAAGATCAATTTCGAAAGGTTGGTTTAACAAAGTCAAAGTTGCACCCTGAATAACGATGTTTGTACTTACAAGGTTTCCGTAGCCATTTTGGATAATGTAACAAGGTATCTATTGTAATGGGTGGAATATTTAGCTTAGAGGCAAGAGATATGGATACAAAGCTTTTATCGGCTCTAGAATCAAATAATATTCTAGCTAGATGTTGGTTTAGAAGAAACATACCCATGACTACGTTTGGGTCTTGATGAGCATTCCTATCCCTTAGCATGTAGGCTCTTCCCTAGGCATTGTTGTTGGTGGTCTTTCAGCACTAATTTGCATAATGCCCTTTCTCTCCACAGGCATGACAAGTATTTGTCACTGGTAGCAGATTACTTCTAGTGGCTGGCCCTTTGTTTTTGCAGTTCTTAGTCAGATGGCCCACCTTGTTGCAAATATTACACTTAATAGTGCAAGGTCCTGTGTGATGCAGAGTGCATTTCTTACACAAGGGGCGATTTCTAGTATACCCATTATTTTTTTAGTTCGGGTGGCAGCATAAGCCCTGAAGGTTTCATGTCTTCTGTTCTGTTATGGTTGGGGATTATTATAGTGGTTGTTGGTGTTACGGTAGTTTTTGTTATTATCGTTGCGGTAGTTGTTGTTGAAAGTTCTTCTGTCGTCAAACTTTCATTTGTGATCACTTGATACTTGCACCGAAGTGTGCTTTGTTACCTGATCTATTAGCCTCTGGGCTATGTTAATGGCTTTCTTTAAAGTTTGAGGTTTAGAGGAGGTCACATTTCCTTCAATACTTCGAGGCAATCCCCCAATGAAAATTTCCATCATTTTCTCAGAATCTGGCACCATAGTGGGACACAAGGTTGCCAATTCCTGGAATCTTCTCACATATGTCTTGAGATCATTCCCCTTCACAATTATATGGTAAAATTCATCTTCCATCTTCTGGACTTTAGTTCGGGGACAGTATTTCTTTATCAAAAGTTTCTTGAATTTAACCCAGGTAATCTTGTAAGCTTATTCTATCCCAATAGGTTGGGCAAAAGAATTCCACCAGGATAGAGCTTCTTTAGTTAAAGTACCAGTAGCAAACTTCACCTTACATTCTTCTGTATAGTTGCTATGGGAAAACACTGATTTAGTTCTTTCAAACCAGCGGATGAGACCAATAACACCTTTCGTACCTTTAAAGTTGATAGGTTGGCAGCTCATGAACTCTTTGTAGCTACACTGTCTTGCTACAGGAGCTTCTCTTGGTCTGGTGGTATTATCAGTATTTGCCATGTTAGCGGCTTATGCTTCCAGAGCTATGGTAACACTGTCAGCGACTAGTTTCTTGATGGCAGCTTGAGTCATGGCTGGTGCTTCAGATATTGATATCCTTTTCTGAGGCATTCTATCAATATAAGACAACACGTAATAAGAATGATATCACAAGTCTTAAAATGATTAAAGTTCAAAAATAAACATTGTCACAATAGTGATATCGAAATCATAGATAATTCATATCAAATAAATATCTATGATTTATTTAGAAGTCATGGTATGATTCATAACGATATAGACGGAGATGATGATATAAGAGAAGTTGTGTTAGGATGGATATATCGGTATTAAGAAACAACAAGGTATAACAGGATTGCCATTGTATTATATCATGACCAACTTGCCTTTGTACTATACATAGTCAAAATTTGACAAGTGTTGTTATTTATACCACATATCCCGTGGCTAGGTTAAAAGCTATAACTAGTATCTAATCTAGTAGTTCGATGGTCTTTCCTAGCTGTTCTTGAGTTCATAGATTGCATTCAGAAGACTTTCCTTGTCTGCTTGGTGACGGACTTAGATTTCTTTGATGATTTGTTCTAGATTAGCAATCCTGAAGAGAGCCAGAGCAATATTGTTGTTATTTCCCATTTTCTTCCTTTGAAGTTTAGTAATTCGAGCATGAGCCTTTTGGAGTTCAGCTTCCAGATTGTCGAAATCTTGTTGTATAATCACCCAACCTTTTCCGAGACCTTCTATTTTGTCTTCTATGTGCCCAATGCGGTTGAGAGAGAGTTCATCTAGGTGATTCAGGATTTCCTTAATTTGCTCCTCGTGATGTTCCAGACTTGTCTTACGAGAGCTTTCTCCCATCTCAAATTCTTGAGGTAGGGCAGAAGTAGAGGAGAATGATTGGTTATGGCCTTGTTTCATAGGTGACAATAATTCCTCCAAAAGAAAGAATTCTTGAGGATTAAACATTGGAGATAGCATTGTAGATGGAGGCACAGTAGTTGGTGGTAGAATAGGTGATTCTTTAGCATAGTATGCATGCATGACCTTCATATAGGGGTCATCATGAAAAAGTGAAAGAGTTGGTGAAACTATTATAACTACACCAAATGAGTTATTTGAAGAGCTAGGATAAGTTTTTCCTGGTGAAGTTAGGACATAGTCCGAGGAAGCCGGGATATAGTCTGGAAACTTAGAGGAAAAAGCATCCTCAATATCAGAAGTAGGATGGTTGGGAGAAGACATCACTCTGTTAACAACCCAATAGTAAATAACATAAGTTATTTATATAATAGTTTAATAGTTATGTATCTTTACATACTATTCAGGAGACGTAGTGGCACGGAGGACTTTCTTAGATGGAAAAATAAAAGTAGTTATAGTTAAGGTTTTAACCTTGTTCTCTATAACCGTGGCTCTGATACCAATCTATAACACTAAACCACCCCTATTGATTGACTATAGCAGCGAAAGCTAAATAATCTCGGGTATTTAATTTTCATAGTACAACAGTATAATCAAGTAAATGACTCGAAGAGAGTTTTTAAAAGATTAAGTTATCATTCATTATTTCATGTGAGTTTTTACAAACAGAGGGTCCCAAAATTACATGAAACCCACATAAAGTTTGAATGATAACAGTTTAAGCCAATCTTCAAGTCCGTGCCACTCCGTCTGTGGCCATATAGATGTTCTGTTACCTGAGGTAAACTGCTAAAAAGGTCAAACACAATGGTTGAGTGAAATTCATAGGTATATAATAAATAGTGTGAATACAAGTCATCATAAGAGTGTGTTACGTTGTTATACACCCATAAGTGTAATAATTGCAATGAGTACAATTATTATAGAAAACAGTATTATTGCGTCTAAGCTCATGGCACTCAAACCAACTTGTGTATATATCAACAATGATATATATAATGATAATGGCCCCCGTGTAGGTAATTTCCATATACCTATGAGTTTCAAATAT
This sequence comes from Tanacetum coccineum, assembly GCA_026074375.1. Classification (NCBI taxonomy): domain Eukaryota; kingdom Viridiplantae; phylum Streptophyta; class Magnoliopsida; order Asterales; family Asteraceae; genus Tanacetum; species Tanacetum coccineum. Next base: position 61,097 of record BQNB010010120.1, read on the forward strand.
AGTGCGTTTGGTTACCTATCCGGCTAACACAAACGGGATTCGTCAATCCCAATAGGCCTATTCACAATATTCGCGTTCACTCGCAAGTGATTAATGGTCCATGATGGTGGGGGTCTTTTGGCATAAAGGGACTTAGACAACAGATGCAATAATATATCAGGATAGCATACATTTAGAAAACACTTGTATTCATGGTTTATAGCATGTATCCCCCTCACGGGTTTATGAAAAAAGAGATTTAAAAGTGAGGCTATGAACTCACCTTAACACAATATAGGGAAATCTGATTGTTTAATGGCAAAAGTATATCAAGTGAAAGTAACGGCTTCGTCACGCAACCTGGGGTGATATGTCAAGTCTTAGTGTGATAGTTTATGTTTCAAAACTTCATAAAGTTTAACGTATATCTTTGATTTATTAAATTATGGAAATATTGTATCGTTGTTCGGGCTATCATAATCCAGAGGCCATGTAGTATCGTTTGAGGAGCCAGGGCACTTTAAATCGTAAACCCAGCAAACTCGTCAAAACGAAAACTCAAATGAAACCATTCATATGAAATTCCCAAGTAACGTGATACTATAAGATTTTAAGTTTCTTCAGAAGTTAGTTGATGATAAATTATGTTAAATATATAACGAAATAATGCGTCGATTTATGATTAATAACGATAAATGTGTTGGGTTTTAATAAAATCCAGTTTTAAAATATTAATATATATTTTTATAATTTATATAAAAATATTATATTTTATATTTTTAAGTTTGCAAAATTGGCAATATATACCCTTGGTTTATAAACTTTTTAAGTTTGTAAGCTTATTTTAGGATTCCAAATAATATTTGCAGGTTATAACTTATTAGAATAAGCTAAAATAATATGTTTTAACGTAACAAAAGTTTAGAAAAAGGATTCGTTAGCTAGAAAATCAAAACGGGTTGTTTTTTTAGGGTTTTAACAAAAAACACATGGGTTTGAGGATTCAAAGCTTCAAACAAGAGTTTATATATGATCTTGAGAGTATTATGAACATTCTAATACAGATTATAAGTTTATGGAACAAGATCTTAGGCTTACTTGAGCTAAAATGGGTTGAAATAGGTTTTTATGACTCGTACGCCTAGGAATGGCTTCAAGACTTTGTTTTTCTTGCTTCTTGGCTTCTATTCTGAGCTTAGGGACTTCTCTTGATCTTCTATTGCTGCTAGGGAATGGTTAGAACTCCATTTGAGTGTGTGAGATGAGTTTTGAGGGATGATTTGAAAGGGTTGCTTGGTTCGTGTATTTATAGGGTGAAAAGACCCTTAATGCCCAAGTTTACTTGGTGTAAGATATCTAGGGCTAGAGTAGTGAGTATTGAGGGCTAGGAGGGTGAGTAATATAAGCTAGAAACTAGATATGAGATGTGGAGGGGGGTTTGGAGGCCACGGCTAGGATATGGAGACAAGGAGGTGACAAACCACCTTGGTGGCCAAGTATATTAGCAAGGAGGTGATGGAGGTGCTTTCTAGGCTGCTTGGTGACATAAGGGTGAGGTCATGGAGGTGCTTGGATGGGTGCTTGGTTTAAAAATGGGTAAAAATGGGTGAAAATGGGTATCGGGTTCGGTTTAGAATTCTCTGACTACCGGTATGTCTTTTAGTCGTTTCTCGTCCAACTTCTTTTCCATTATTTGGGCTACGAAAACTTGACATCCCCTGGATATATACCTTTTGGTTTTTATACAGGATATGAGATTTAGTCGGGTTTTACTTTAATCACCTCGAATGATAAGATGTTTTACGTTCGATGGAAGTGGACGACTTTTCTCATCACAGATGATCCTAGCATGATACTTGGATAACCAATCCATACCAATGACACTCAAAATACCGAGATTTAAATCCGTTATAGATCAATTTTGAAAGTTGGTAACAAGGTCAGGATTGCACCCTGAATAACAGTGTTTATGCTTACTAAGTTTTCGTCAGCCATTTTGATATCGTAAAAGGTATCTATTGTAATGGGTGGAATATTTAGCTTAGAGGCAAGAGATATGGATACGAATCTTTTATCAGCTCCAGAATCAAATAATACTCTAGCTAGATGTTGGTTTAAAAGTAACATACCCGTGACTATGTTCAGGTTTTGATGAGCATTTCTATCCTACAGCAAGTAGTTCTCATCCCTGGTCCCATGTAGTTTTTGGTGGACTTTCAGCACTGATTGCATAATTCCCGTTCTCTCCACATGCATTGTGTCACGTAACTATTCACTGGAGCATGAATTACTTCCAGTGGCTGGCTTTTTTTAGTTTCTGCAGTTCTGTCAGGATGGCCCCACCCTAGTTGTCAAGTATTACACTTAACAGTGCATGGTCCTGTGTGATGCAGAGTGCATTTCTTACACAAGGGACGGTTTCCAGTATACCCATTATTTTTAGTTGGGGTGGCAGCATAAGCCCTGAAGGTGATCCTGTCTTCTTGTTCGTAGTGGCAGGAAAATTATTTGTACGTTGTTTGTTTGGTTTTACGGTAAGTTGTTGTTGTTGTTTGAAAGTTCCTTCTGTAGGTCAAACTTTTGTTTGTGATCACTGATCTGCACTAGAGGTATACGATAGTTACCTTATCCATTAGCCTCTGGGCTTTTATGTTAAAGCTTCCTCTAGAGTGTTAGTTTTTGAGCGGTAACGTTCCCTATCAATACTTCGAGGCAATGCACTCATGAAAACTTTCCATCATTTTTTTCCCCTCAAATCTTGCATCATAGTTGGACACAAGGTTTAAAAATTCCCTGGAATCTTCTCACATAAGTCTTAGAGAATCATTCCCCTTCACAGTCAATGGTAAAACTCGTCTTCTATCTGTCTTGACATTATTTCAGGATAGTATATCTTTATGACAACAGCTCTTGCATTCAGCCCAGGAAATCATGTAAAGCTTCTTCTATCCCAAAAGGTTTGGCAAAAGAATTCCACCAAGATAGAGATTCTTCAGTTAAAGTACCAGTAGTCAAACTTTAACCTGCAGTCTTCATCCAGTTGCTATGGGAAAACACTGATTTAATTCTTTCAAACCAGGTAGATTAGACCAATAGCTCCTTTCGTACCTTTGAAGTTTATAGGTTGGTGAGCAGCTACATAACTCTTTTGTATCTACATTGTCTTGCCACGGGAGCTCTCTTGTTCTGTGTGGTAAATATCAGTATTTTCCATGTTAGCAGCTTTGTGCTTCCAGACTGCGGTAACACTGTTATCAAACTAGTATTCCTGATGGCAGCCTGATATTCATGGCTTGTGCTTCAGAGATTACATCCTTTTGTGAGGCAATCTATCAACATAGATAACACATAAAAGAATGGATATCACAAGTCATAAAATGATTAATTCAAAAATAAACATTGTCACAATAGTGATATCGAAATCATAGATAATTCATATCAAATAAGTATCTATGATTTATTTAGAAATCATGGTATGATTCATAACGATGGAGACGGAGATGATGATATAAGAGAAATTTGTTTTAGGATGGATATATCGGTATTATGAAACAACAAGGTATAACGGGATTGCCATTGTATTATATCATGACAACTAGTCCATTGTACTGTAACATATTCAAAATTTAACAATGGTTTTATTTATAACCCACATCCTGTGGACTAGTTGTCTATCAAAACATAACTAGTATCTAATCTAGTAGTAAAGAAGGACCCTATTCCTGGCTGTTCTTGAAGTTCATAGAGTGCAATCAAAAGACTTTCCTTTTCTGCTTGTGATTGAATTTAGATTTTCTTTATTGATATTGATCTATATTAGCAATTCCTAAAGCAATCAAGCAAACTTGTTGTTATTTTCCCACTAGCCTATCCTTGAAGTTAGCAATTCGAGCATGAGCCTTTTGGAGTTCAACTTCCAGATTGTAGAAATCTTATTGTATAATCACCCAACCTTTTCCGAGACCTTCTATTTTTTCTTCTATGTGCTCAATGCGGTTGAGAGAGAGTTCATTCAGGTGATTCAGGATTTCCTCAATTTGCTCCTCGTGACGGTCCAGACTTGTCTTACGAGAGCTTTCTCCCATCTCAAATTCTTGAGGTAGGGCAAAAGTAGAGGAGATGATTGGTTATGGCCTTGTCTCATAGGTGGACAATATTCCTCCGGAAGAAAGAAATCTTGATGATTAAATATTATAGATAGCATTGTATGATTGAGGCACAAAAAATTTTGGTGGATGGAATAGGTAATTCTTTAGCATATTATGCATGCTTGACCTTCATATAGGGGTCATCATGAAGAAAATGAAAAAGTAGTGGTGTTAAACTATGTTAAACTACACCAAATGAGTTATTTTGAATGAGCTATAATAAGTTTTTCTGTAAATGCTGGGACAAGTCCTGGGAATGCCGGGTTATAGTCCTGAAAGTTAGAGTGAAAAAGCATCCTCCGATATCGTAAAGTAGGATTGTTGGGAGCAGACATCACTCTGTTAACAACTCCAATATAAATAACAAAGTTATTTAAATAATAGAAAAAATAGTTATGGTATCTTTTACATACGATTTTCTAGAATATTTTTTGCACGGATTACTTCAATGGATGGAAAAAGAAAAGTAGTTATAAGTAAAAGGATTCAACTTGTATCTCTATACACCTGTGTGCTCTTGATACCAACTATAACACCCCACATTATGACATTAAAGCAGTGAGCTATCTGGGGTATTTAATTCATAGTAACAACAGTCATAATCATAGAAAGCACTCAAAAGAGACATATTTAAAAGCTAAGTATATCATTCATTATTCAATCAGAGTTTTTACAACATCGAGGTCCCAAAATCTCCATGAAAACAAAATTATTAATGGATAAACATTTTAGGCCATCTTCAAGTCCAAACCACTATCGTGCCATAGGATGTTCAGTTACCTGAGAAAAAAACATGTTACATAAGGTCAACACAAATGGTATATAGAAATTCATAGTTTATAATAAATAGGTGGAATACAAGTCATATAAGAGAAGGGTTATGTATTATGACACCCATAAGTGTAATAATTGCAATGAGTATAATTATTATTGAAATATTATTTTGCGTCTAAGCTCATGGCACTCAAACTGATAGTGGATATATATCAATAATGGATATCTATAATATAATGACCCCCGTGTAGGTAATTGCCATATACCTATGAGTTTGAAATATAGTGCATTTAGTTACCTATCCGGCTAACACAAACGGGATTCGTCAATCCCAATAGGCCTATTTACAATATTCATATTCACTCGCAAGTGATTAATGGTCCATGGTGGTGGGGGTCTTTTGGCATAGTGGGACTTAGACAACAGATGCAATAATATATCAGGATAACATACATTTATAAGACACCTTTTATTTATGGTTTATAGCATGTATCCCCCTCACGAGTTTATGAAATAGAAGATTTAAAAGTGAGGCTATGAACTCACCTTAACTGTATAGGGAAATCTGATTGATGGCAAAAATATATCAAGTGAAAGTAACGGCTTCGTTACGCAACCTGGGGTGATATGTCAAGTCTTAGTGTGAAGTTTTATGTTTCAAAACGTTCAATAAAGTTTAAAGAATATCTTATGATTATTAAATTATGAAAATATGAATCGTTGTTTGGGCTATCATAGATCCAGAGGCCATGACTGTATCGTTATGAGTGGAGACCAGTGCGGACTTTAAATCGAAAAACCCAGCTAAACTCTTTAGAAACGAAACATTTAAATGACACCTTCAAATGAAATACCCTAGAAACGTGATTACGATAAGATTTTAAGTATCTTCAAAAGTTAGTATAGGATGATAAATAATGATAAATATATAAGGGGTGGCGAAATACTGCTACTATATTTATAGGGCGGGGAATAACGTATAGAAGAGGTCGTGGTTATTAGTAAAATCAATAATTATATAATATATAATACATAATTTTTATAATTTAGCATAAAAATAATTATAATTTATATTCAAAAGTTTGCAAAATTAGCAATATATACCCAATTGTTTAGAAACTTTTACAACTTAATTCCTTTAAATGATAAGTATAAATAATTTAAACCTTTAACTTTGACACTTGGCAAAACAGTCCCTTAAAAATATAACTATAGAAAAATGAATTTAGCCCCTTTAGTTATAAATTTTAGAAATGTTACAATAAATACCCCAATGCAAGGAATAATTGCAAAACAAGTCAAGAAAAGCCATGCAAGCTTATTTTAAGAATTCCAAATGATATTTTGCTAGTAATACATATTAGAAAAAGCTAAAATAAGATGTTCAAACGGGTCGTTTTTAGGTTTTAATCAAAAACATAAGGGTTTGAGGATTCAAAGTACTTTCAAACAATAGTTAATATAAGATCTTAAGAGTATTATGAACAATCGTGAATTTTTCAGAATTATAAGTTATGACACAATAACAAAGGCTTACGTGAGTTAAATGGGTCAAAATGGGTTTTTATGACTTGTACGCCTAGAAATGGCTTCAAGACTTTGTTTTTCTTGCTTCTTGGCTTCTATTTTGAAGGGATCTTATACTTCCATCCTTTGCTAAGCTAGAACTCCCATTTGTGTGTGTAATGGAAGATTTGAGGTGTAGTTTTAAATGGTGCAATGGATACGGCCTACTTATAGGGCTCAAGACCCTTGTTGGCCAAGTATTTCTGGTGCTAAGGGTTAGGAGCTGTAGATAGAAGGACTGAAATGATGGCCTAGGTGTGAGTATTGGAGGGTTTTATGAGTGTAGATATTCAGTAGGAATGTGTTGTATGGGTCACATGGGGTACAAGGAGTTGTCAAGAACCTTGGAGCTTAAAGGTTGGTTATGGAGGTGTTGTAAGCTGCTTGTGATGTCATAGAGGTTCTATGATGCTTGCTCTTAGGTGCTTTGGTTTGCTTAAAATAGGGGTAAAAATGCAAGAAAAAGGGTTTCGGGTTTCATTTCATTTCTGGTTAGGGTTTAGGTTTTACTTCTAGTATTAGGGTTAAGGTTAATATAGTTTAGGGTTTTAGGATTAGTGTTAGGATTAAGGTTTAGGGTTTAGGATTAAGGTTTAGGGCTTAAAATTAGTTTTTAAGGTTTAGTTTTAGGTTTAAAGTGAAATTAGGGTTTTAGGGTTTTGTTTAGGGTTTAGGGTTTTAAGATTTTAGGTTTTTAGAATGATTTAGGGATTAGTTTAGGGTTTAGAAGTCATGCATTAAGTGCTTGTATCTTGTGTTAAAGTGGTAGTAGAAACAAAAATGTAATTTAGAGTAAAATAACCCTAGTATAACTTTCTTGCATTACTGACATTATACATTGAGCCTTTAGAAAGTTGTAACTTGATTTAGGAGGGAAAAGATATTCAAATTTTATGCTATGATACTTGTACACATGCTTTAAAGTGCTTGTACAATTTATTTTTTATATGTATACATTACATATAATTAGGGTTTTGATATAAACGTTAACGTTTAATGCTTGTTTTTTTATATAACGTTTATTGAAAAGTACGTAACTGGATAATGTACCTTGGTACAAAAGATATTAAGATATAGACTTGACTATTAGTGAGTTTACATGATAGATAAACATAGATAGAGATAGCAATTGGTAGAGTTGCGTTAGCACTTTTACTTAGAGAGATGCAAGTTACATTGCATAATGAGATAAAGCAAAAATTTCCCTATAAAAAGGTGGTATATATATAATAGATGTATATTACAGTGCATCTAATTTAATAGATGGATATTTACATTGATGAAAATTAACGGATTGTTATAGTCTTCCTCCCTTAAAAGAAATCTCGTCCCAAGATTTAGTTGGATGCCGGAGTGATGTTTGAAAACAGATGTGGATACTTGGTACGAATTTGATCTTCGCGTTCCCACGTAAATTCTGGTCCTCTTTTAGAGTTCCAATCTTACTTTGATTATAGAAATACAACTTTGTTTCAGTTTCTTGACTTCTCGATCCATAATCTCCCCTGGTTCTTCTACAAAGTTAAGTTTGTCATCAAGTCGAAGCTCTTTCATTGGAATAACAAGGGATTCGTCAGATAATCATTTCTTTAGATTAGAACTATGGAAAGTACTATGGACATTACTAAGCTCTTCAGTAAGCTCTAGTTTGTATGCCACTAGGCCAATCCGTTCAAGGATTTTGAATGACAAATGTACAGTGGTTAAGCGTTCCTCGTTTTCTGAATCGGATGACACCTTTACGAGGTGATACTTTTAACATAACACGATCTCCAACTTGAAATTCTAAAGGCTTTCGCCTTACATTGGCATAACTTCTTTGCCGATCTCTTGCAACTTGCAAGCGTTGTTGAATTTGCACTATCTTTTTAGTGGTTTCATGGATTATTTCTAGTCCTGTAAGTTGAACATCTCCAACTTTGGCCCAGCAAATAGGTGATCTACACTTTCGACCATAAAGTTCCTTAAATAGTGCTGCCTTGATACTGGCATGGTAATTGTTATTGTATGAGAATTCTACCAATGGTAAGTGTCATTTCCCTCCTTTCCCAAAATCTATAGACACATGGCTCGAATCATTTCTTCGGTTTTTATGAATGGTCCTTTCAATTTGTCCATCGGTTTCGGGATGATATGTCGTACTCATGTCTAATTGAGTACCCAAAGCACTTTGTAATGATTGCCAAAATCTGGATGTGAAATGAATGTCACGATCTGAAATAATAGATATTGGCACTCCATGCCGGGAGACTATTTCTTTGATGTATAACCTTGTAAGGGTTTCCATACTATCTGTCTCTCGGGTAGGGATGAAATGTGCGGATTTGGTAAGGCGATCGACAATGACCCAGATTGTGTCATGTCCGTTTGATGTTTTGGGCAGTTTTGTGATGAAATCCATTGTGATTCTCTCCCATTTCCACATAGGAATATCTGGTTGTACCAATAAGCCGGATGGCTTCTGACATTCTGCCTTAACTCTAGAACATGTTAAACATTTGCCAACATATTCAGCGATGATTGCCTTCATGTTAGGCCACCAATAGAGTTTCTTAAGATCCTGATACATCTTGTCAGAACCCGGGTGAATGGAATATTTTGATTTATGGGACTCATGCATGATCAAGTCTCTCAGATTACCAAAAGAATGGTTAAACCAGCTTCGGTTTATTAATAACAAAAAAAAAACAAGTTCCAACAGGATTATATCAAATGCTTTATCCATTCCTCATAAGTTTTCAGCCTTGATGTTTTGTTCTTTGAGTGCTTTGGTTTGAGCTTTAAGAATTTATGATGGTAAGTTTGGATGAATGGTCATAACTAATGATCTAACTTGGAGTGGTTTGATTCGTTCCTTCTGTCTTAAGGCATCTGCTACAACATTTGTCTTTCTAGGATGGTAGCGAATTTCACAATCGTAATCTGCAAGTAATTCTAACAAACGACGTTGTCTCATGTTCAACTCTTTCTGATCAAGGATATGCTGAAGACTTTTAAGATCAGTGAACACAGTACACTTTTTACCGTATAGGTAGTGTCTCCAAATTTTAAGAGCGAACACAACTGCTCCTAATTCGAGATCATGAGTTGTATAGTTTTTTTCGTGAGGTTTAAGTTGTCGGGATGCATATGCAATAACCTTATCTTTTTGCATTAACACCGCTCCCAGACCTTGAGGTATGCATCACAGTAAACAAACAAAATCGTCGTTCCTTCTGGTAATGCTAAGATTGTGAGCTTCCCAAAACTTCTGTTAAGTAATTGGAAAGCCAACTCTTGATCTTCGCCCAAGATATACTTCTTGTTTTCCTGGGTTAATTCAGTCAAAGACTTTGCAATTTTCGAAAAACCTTCGATGAATCTCCGGTAGTAGCCGGCAAGTCCTGAGAATTGACGTATTTCTGTGGGTGTAGTAGGAGATGTCCAATTCTTAACTGCTTCAATCTTGGCGGGGTCAACATGAAGTCCTTGACTATCAATTAAGTGTCCAAAAAATTGTACGATATGAATCCAGAAATCACACTTGGAGAACTTGGCATACAACTTCTCTTTCTTGAGTAATTCTAGGATTATTCTCAGATGATTTGCGTGCTCTTCTTTGTTACGAGAGTAGATGAGAATATCATCGATGAACACTATCACAAATTTATCCAAGTTATGGTTTACACACACTATTTCATGATATCCATAAATATCAGCAGGTTCATTAGTTAAACCAAATGGCGTCACTTGAAATTCATAATGTCCGTAAGCAATCTTGGGAATATCTTCATCCCTGACTCTCAATTGATGATAACCTGATCTCAAGTAGATCTTTGAGTAAACACTCGAACCTTGAAGTTGGTCAAATAAGTCATCGATCATGGGTAATGGGTAACGATTCTTTACGGTAAGTTTATTCAACTCCTGATAATCAATACACATTCTGAAAGATCCGTCTTTCTTTTTAACAAATAAGACAGGATCTTCCCAAGGTGAAGTACTTGGTCGAATAAAACCTCAGTCTGCCAACTCTTGAAGTTGGTTAGATAGTTCCTGCATTTCTGAAGGAGCTAATCTATAAGGTGCTCGGGCTACAGGTGTCGCTCCTGGAATTAAATCGATTTGAAATTCTACTTGACAACGGAGAAGCCAGGTAGATCTTCAGGAAAAACTTCTGGGAATTCTCTGACTACCGGTATGTCCTGTCAAGTCCGATTCTCGTCCTACTTCTTTCCATTATTTGGCACGAAAACTTAACATCCCCCGGATATATACCTTTATGTTTTTATACATGATATGAGATTTAGTTGGGTTTTAATTTGATCACCTTGAATGATTAATGTTTTACCGTCGATGGGAATGTGGACGACTTTCTCATCACAGATGATCCTAGTATGATACTTGGATAACCAATCCATACCAATGACGACGTCAAAACTACCGAGTTTAATCGGCATAAGATCAATTTTGAAAGGTTGGTTTAAACAGGTCGGATTCACTCCTGAATAACGGTGTTTGTCTGCTTACTAAGTTTTCCGTCAGCCATTTTATATCGTAAAGGTAACTATTAATGGTTGAATATTTAAGCTTATGAGGCAAGAGAAATGGAAACGATCATTTATCGTCCGCCCCGCGCCCCTCCGCCCCCCCCCCCTCCCCCCGCTCTAGAATCAAATAATACTCTAGCTAGATGTTGGTTTAAAAGGAACAAACCTTTGACTATGATCGGTTCTTGATGAGCAATTTTCTATCCCTTTGCAGATGTAGGCTCTTCCCTTGGGCATAGTTGTTTGTGGTCATCGGCACTGATTTGCATAATGCCCTTTCTCTCCACAGGCATGACAAGTAACTGTCACTGGTAGCAATTCTCCCAGTGGCTGGCCCTTTGTTTTCTGCATTCCTTAGGTCATATGGCCCCACCTTGTTTGCAAGTATTAACACTTAACAGTGCATAGGTCCTGTGTTATGCAGAGTGCATTCTCACACAAATACACGGTTTCCAGTATATTTATTATTTCAAGTTAGGATGGCAGATAAGCCTGAAGGTTTCCTGTCTTCTATTCTGTTGTGGTTGGTGATTATTGTAGCGGTTGTTGTGTTAGGTTACGGTAGTAGTTGTTTTGAAATTTCTCTGTCGACAAACTTTTGTTTTTATCACTTTTAAACTTGCACCAGAGTGTACTTTGTTACCTGATCCATTAGCCTCTGGGCTATGTTAATGGCTTCCTCTAGAGTTTAAGGTTTAGAGGCAGTAACATTCCCTTTAATACTTCGAGGAAATCCCTCAATGAAAATTTCCATCATTTTCTCAGAATCTGGCACCATAGTAGGACACAAGGTTGCCAATTCCTGGAATCTTCTCACATATGTCTTGAGATCATTCCCCTTCACAGTCAGATGGTAAAATTCGTCTTCCATCTTCTGGACTTCAGTTCGGGGATAGTATTTCTTTATCAAAAGTTTCTTGAATTCAACCCAGGTAATCTTGTAAGCTTCTTCTATCCCAATAGGTTGGGCAAAAGAATTCCACCAAGATAGAGCTTCTTTAGTTAAAGTACCAGTAGCAAACTTCACCTTGCAGTCTTCGGTACAGTTGCTACGGGAAAACACTAATTCAGTTCTTTCAAACCAGCAGATGAGACCAATAGCGCCTTCCGTACCTTTAAAGTTGATAGGTTGGCAGCTCATGAACTCTTTGTAGCTACATTGTCTTGCCACAGGAGCTTCTCTTGGTCTGGTGGTATTATCAGTATTTTCCATGTTAGCGGCTTGTGCTTCCAGAGCTGCGGTAACACTGTCAGCAACTAGTTTCCTGATGGCAGCCTGAGTCATGGTTGGTGCTTCAGATGTTGACATCCTTTTGGGAGGCATTCTATCAACATAAGATAACACGTAATAAGAATGATATCACAAGTCTTAAAATGATTAAAGTTCAAAAATAAACATTGTTACAATAGTTATATCAAAATCAAAATAGATTCAAAAAAAAAAGTACCTATGATTTATTTAGAAATCATGGTATGATTCATAATGATGGAGACGGAGATGATGATATAAGAGAAGTTGTTTTAGGATGGATATATCGGTATTGTTATTTATACCACACATCCCGTGGCTAGGTTCTATCAAAAGCTATAACTAGTATCTAATCTAGTAGTCTGATGGTCCTTCCTAACTGTTCTTTAGTTCATAGATTGCATTCAGAAGACATTTCCTTGACTGCGTTGGTGACGGACTGGATTCCTTCGATGATTTTGTTCTAGATTAGAAATCCTAAAGCTAATCAGATCAATCATGTTTGTTATTTCACCACTTGCTTCTTGAAGTTTAGCAATTCGAGCATGAGCCTTTTGAGTTCAGGCTTCCAGATTGGTCGAATCTATTGATAACACCGACCCTTTTCCCCGAGACCTTCTATTTTGTCTATATTGCTCAATGCGTTGAGAGGGAGTCATCATTGATTCGGATTTCCTCAATTTGCTCCTCTGATGGTCCAGACTTGTCTTCTGAAGCTTTCTCGCCATCTCAATTCATGAGGAAGTGCAGAAGTAGAGGATGAATGATTGGTTTTATTGCCTGTTTCTTATGTGACAAAAAATTCCTCCGAAGAAATCGAATTATAGAGTGATTAAATATTTGTTAGATAGCATTGTAGATGGAGGCACAATAGTTGGTGGTGGAATAGGTGATTCTTTAGCATAGTATGCATGCATGACCTTCATATAGGGGTCATCATGAAAAAAATGAAAGAGTTTTGTAAAACTATTGGAACAAACACCAAATGAAGTACTTTGAAGAGCTAGAATAAGTTTTTCCTGGTGAAGCTGGGACATAGTCCGGGGAAGCCGGGATATAGTCCAAAAGTTAGAGGAAAAAGCATCCTCAATATCGGAAGTAGGATGGTTGGGAGAAGACATCACTCTGTTAACAACCCAGTAGTAAATAACATAAGTTATTTATATAATAGTATAATAGTTATGTATCTTTACATACTATTCTAAAGGATGTAGTGGCATGATGACATTCTTTGATGGAAAAAAGAAAAGTAGTTATATTAAGGTTTCACCTTGTTCTCTATAACCGCGGGCTCATGATAGCCAATCTATAACACCCCCCCATTTTTGAACATATAGCAGCAAAGCTAATAGGGGTATTATTTCAAAGTACAACATCATAAACAAGAGAGTGACCGAAAGAGACATTATTAAAAGATAAGTTATCATTCAGTTATTTCATCAGAGTTTTTACAAACCAGGTCCAAAATCACATAAAAACATAAAGTTTGAATGATCACAGTTTTATGTCATCTTCAAGTCCGTGCCACTCAGTTCCATTGATGTTTTAGTTACTTGAGATAAACATGCAAAAAGGTCAACATAATGGTTGATTGAAATTCATATGTTATTATAAATAAAATAGTGTGAATACAAGTCCACATAAGAAGTGGTACGTTGATAACACCCAGAATGTAATAATGCAAGAGTACAATTAATTTATGGAAAACAATATTAATTGCGTCTAAGCTCATGGCACTCAAACTACTAGGTATATATCAATAATGATATATAATATAAAGATAATGGTCCCCGAGTATTTAATTTCCATATACCTATGAGTTCAAAATAGTGCGTTTGGTCAAACTATCCGGCTAACACAAACGGGGATTCGACAATCCCATAGGCCTATTTCACAATAATCACGTCACAATCGCAAGTGATTAATGTGACCCATGATGGTGGGTGTCTTTGGCTATAATGGTACTTAGACAACAGAATTGCAATAATATGTCAGGATAACATACATTTAGAAAACACCCTGTTTTCCATTGGTTAAAGCATGTATCCCCCTCACGAGTTTTAAGAAATTGAATATTTAAACATAGGGCTAACGAACCACCTTACATTATAGGGGAATCTGATTGATGGCAAAAGTATATCAAGTGAAAGTAACGGCTTCGTCACGCAACCTAGGGTGATATGTCAAGTCTTAGTGTGATAGTTTATATTTCAAAACTTCATAAAGTTTAACGTATATCTTTGATTTATTAAATTATGGAAATATTGTAAACGCTGTTTGGTTATCAAAATCCAGCAGCCCATGTAGTATCGTTTGAGGAGCCAGGCACTTTAAATCGAGTAAACCCAACAAACTCGACAAAAAAACAAAAACTCAAATTGAAACCCTTCAAATGAAATCTCCTTGTGACGTGATATCGATAAGATTTTAAGTTCTTTAAAAGATAGTTGATATAAATTAAGTTAAATATAAAACGAAAATACTGCGACGATATATGATTAATACGATAAATTGTCGTGTTTTTAATAAAATTGAGTTTAATATAATATTAATATATATTTTAATAATTTAATATACAAATATTAGTAGAAGAATAAGCATAAGAAATAAGCATTAAGATAAAAAGCATTAATAAAACCAACCTTTAATAAAAAGCATCTTCATTTATAAAAAATAAGCCACTACAATAAGTTGAGAATAAGCTAAAAGCTTTTACAATAAGCAAAAAATAATTTACATTATTCTACTCCTACTCTTAAATCTACACAACACTATTATTTTGAAAATAAACTAAAACTAACTCCCCTAACTGATGTTGCTGCGTGTACTTTATAGCCCAAAGTGGGTGGGGGTATTTTCATCATTTTAGGTCATCTACCACTCATATTGCTAGATCTGAGGGTATTATGGTATTTTTTCCATCTACCAACCGCCTCATTATTGCCAATGATTGGACATAGTAATGCCTCGGGTCTCCACACGCCTACCTCGGACTGACACACGCTTGGCACCCTTAGATCATGCGTTTTGGACACGTGTCATGCTCTGATTGGCCAGCCGTCGCCACCTCGTACTGACGTGTATAGTACCTCGTACTAATCGTAACGAACCTGCCACACCCATAATTAATGATTAGTAGGCCACGTGTCACCACCTGAGTGGTGCCACGTGGCATGATACTGTTCCAGCAGCCATTACTGGAGCCACCGCCGGACCACCGGTCAACGATGGTCAATGGTGGCGGTCAACTATGGCCAACGACGGTCAATAGCGGCGATCAACGGTGGCGGACCATCGTGAACCACCGCCGGGCTACCGCCGGACTACCACCAGACCACCGGTCAACTGTGGTTGACGGCCAGTCAACGGTCGGTGTTTGGGTTGCCACGTGGCGTCCACGTGTCACCACGTGGCTTGAGGGGATAAACCCTCTACATGAATCGAACCCATGACCTTAAGATTATGGTTTTAGTGAAGCCATTACAACCAGCTGAGCTAGTGCATAAATTCATAAATATATGCATGTATTATTCTTTTATTAGCATTTTAGGCTGGGTCAGGTTCATTTATATAAAAGGTCCAATTTAAAGCATGACAGGTTCAAATAGAAAATGGGTCAAAAGGCGAGGAAGGTACCGATAGATTCGTAATTTTATGCTCTTTCCAATGGAGTGATCGTGGGATTTTTACGAGTTCGTTTGAATCTCGATAAACGTGAAAACATCGTCGAAAGTCACCTAAAAATTACCGTTTTTGCTTTGTTTTCAATCTTGTATACCTGTAAGACATAAAAACACAATACAAACATATTTCCAACATAATTACTCATATTTTAGTGTTTTAGTCCATTTTGATGTGTTTTCCGGGGTCTAAATGATGTGTGTTTTAGCACACGTCAAATTCCCCCACACTAAGCCATTGTTGGTCCCACACGCAATGTTTATAAAACACGCCCGGAAAATAACTAATTAAAACCCCCTTAACTTATGACCCCTCACAATTAAACAAAAACAGAAAAGGTTCATTAAGAAGGTTTAAAAATCATTTATTTCTAAAGCGCCCCCATTTTAACCACTTTATTCAATAGCAGATAAAAACTAAGATAAAATTTATTTAAAAGGCTTTAAGAATGGGAGTTCGTCATTCTCGACTTTTCACAATCCCCAAACAAAGCTTAAAACGAAATCACAGTTAAATATAAGACTGGATGCTAACACTACTCATAAATGCTAATTGTGTAAGTATAAACTTAACTTTTCGCTCCCATTATTCCTAAATCCTCTAAGTATTTTATTATTATTTTTTTATTTGTTTGAAAAATACATATGTCCTTTATTAATATAAGTAAACCCGGTTTAGACATAGTTTAGTTTAAAATCCTTTCCTAAAGGAACGATGTGTTGAGATTAATGTCTCACATTATGGTTCCTAATTTCGCATGATTTAAGGGTTATCCTTTTTTTATTCACCGAAACAACTCAACTACGAGTCCAAAGACGGAGGCATTATTTAGATAACCTCGAATTCGAAATTTGGCTTTATTATTATTATTATTATTGCAACATTATTAAACCTCTTGGTCCTTTAAACAACTGCCACATTGGTATGCGAGCCGACCATGGTCCAGGAGTCTTATTTCGACTAGGAGATCCTCGACCTTTTTGAAGGCTGCAACATCGAGAGCTAACCGACCAGATGCAGCAAACTTGTATCAGTCTCAAATTTATATTTCTTACTATGGGCCTTCTTTTGAAGATTGCCACATCGGCAGCGAACCGACCAGAGACAGTAAACTTTTATCAGCCCACAGTTCTTATTATTATTATAACTACCTCCACTGTCTAAACGACTGTCACATCGGTATGCGAGCCGACCATGATCTAGAAGTCTTATTTCGGCTTTGGTTTATTACATTATTATTATTATTATAGCCAAATTTCAAGTCCTGTAGTCTTTTAACAACTGCCACATCGGTATGCGAGCCGACCATGGTCCAGGAGTCTATTTCCCGACAATACTGACAAAACCTCGATGTGTACCTTACTTTCACCAGAAGGAATCTCTACGAAGGGATCTAAACTAAGAATCGCAAAAACCAAAGTAACTTTATTTATTTAACAATTATATAACATTTATTAAGCTGGTGGGAGCAAAAAGCCACAATTAACCTCTATGAGCTCTAAAGAGATCCAACTACTCTACGCTTAGCATCTAACTTATATTCAACTTTATCATTTTTCGTTCTTTGCAAAATTTTAAAGTTAAGCAAACGCTTAGTCTCGAAAGCTAAGGGGAAAGCTAGAGTTTAAGACTTGGTCAAGTCAAAAAATTCCTTAGTTCTATGGGCCTACTTATTTCTATATTTTTATATTTTCATCATCATTTTCATTTTTTTCCTTTTTTTAGCACGTAAATACCTATTAAAAAAATAAAATTTTAAAATATAGGTCAAAACAGGGTTGCGTGGGAACACATATAGGCACAGGTATGATCACATTACGATAGAAATCCCCCCCACACTTAGAATGGAACATTGGCCTCAATGTTCAAAAATATCAGGTTTTACCCCATACCTAGGAACGAAAAAGGCAAATGAAAAAAATTCCAAGTGTGAAAGGGGAAATAAATATATATATATATATATATATATATATATATATATATATATATATATAGATATATATATATATATATATATATATATATATATATATATATATATATACTATATATTTAGATCAGATTTGAGGATTCTAAAATAAAGTGAAGATCGAAGACCGGATGATTGGAGGATTGAAAACAAGCATCGTGTCTTCTCGATCAGTAAATAATCCTGCGCAAAACGTATACCACACAACATAGAAAGAAGCATGCCTCCCACACTAGGCTTTAAAATTAACACTTATTTATGAGAAATAGAAATAAGAAAAGACAAGGGTTGCCTCCGAGAAGGCGCTTGTTTTTGTACGGTCTTTAGCTTGACTCTCCCTCATTTAATGTTGACTATTAGGGAATGAAAAATATGGCAGGAACTCAAATCTCTATCGGGACTTTCATTCAAGATGTTTAGATAAACATTGAAGCACATGAAAGTTCCACTCCGATGAGATATCATCGGCTCTAGAGAATAGTAACTAAAAACAAAGATGCCAGGGTCAAAGATAGTATCTTTACTCCCGGAGGAGAGATGAAGAGAAGAATCTACCAGATAGGTGAAATAAGAAAGAAAAATTCAGATAACATATGTGAGGGAAAGATAATTGTAGATCCTAATCAATATAGATCTTTCTAGCCTGTTAAGGATTGTAGCCAATATGGATAGTTCCACACCAACTACAGGAGAAACTATGACTATGAACAATTATAAGTTATGCAGAATCTAACTTATATTGCTAAAAAGAACAATGAATAAAACTAAACTTTGATTTATATTAATCTGCTAAATGATTACAGATTACTAACTATGAAAATTGAGAGATAGAGATATATTCTCTAATGTCGTAGGGTTCCTTTTATACACCAAGGATAACCCCTATCTGACTTACAAAATGCGTAAAAGATAATGCATATCTTTTCCTATAATAACTCATGCATATCTTACAAATGGTACTAACTATTTTGTACTGGCGGTACAAACTAATACTAACTAATACTAACAGTACAAACTATAACTGTCGGTACTAACTTTATAACTAGCGGTACTAAGTTAGGAAAACATAATTCCTAACAATCCTCCCCTAAACATGATTGTTTAACTTGCTTAACTTCATGTTTCTTTAGTTTACTCTTCTTGAACTCTTGGAGGATGTATCCAAACACTCTATCAAATCTTGATCTGATCTTTGATAAACTTTAACATCTTTAGCTATTCCTCTTTATCAGCAACATGTCTTCTCAGAAACACAGCAACATCCAGCTAAGTTGGCTTTGTAGTTTTTGGCAAACTACCAGCCATTAACGGATTTGAGTTTCCTTTACCAGTAGCCGTTTGATCTGTGATAGTCAATTCTTTATTGTAAACAACAAGGTGAATTGATAACCATATAGTTTTTAGTAAACTATCAACTATCAACGGATTTGATTTGTCTTTACCAAAAACGTTTGCTTTTGGACTAGTCAATGCTTCATTGCCATAACATGGTGCATTGATAACCATATAGTTTTTATCAAACTATCAGCTATCAACAGATTTGAGATGTCTTTACCAGAAACTGTTTGATCCTTGACTAGCCAACTCTTTACTTTGAAGCAAGGTGAGTTAAGAACCATACAATTTTTGGTAAATTGTCAACCATGAATGGATTTGAGAAGTCTTTACCAAAGCCGTTTGCTTTGGACTAGCCAGTTCTTATGTCTGTTAAACATGGTGAACTGATGACCATTTATTGTGTGGTCTTAGAACCAACACTCAAGGATCATCCTCATCTCCATCAGAGTCTTTAGGTTCTAACTCTGCAATCTGCTTCTTGACAAATCTAATCAGTTCCAAAGCCATAATACTATCTTCTTCAGTCTCTAACTTCAACTCTAGCAATTTTGACAGCACTTTCTTTTTCAAAGGATACTTATTCTCTACAAGCATATGAATGACTAATCCTTCATCAGACATTATAGTGTGTACCCCTGAAGAACTATATAGCTTCCAGCTCACTATCTTCCAATTTTGTTGTGTATTCCAAAACTCATCATTATCACTTTGATTGAACATGATCATCAAATCTCCCCAAATTATTTTGTCAAATCCTTCAGGTGTCTCATCTTGGTACCTGTTCATCACAAGTTGATATATAGCACATATGTCATCTCTATCAAGTATGGAGAGCACTGCCATCAAAGTACTGAAGTATCTTCTTTGTCTATTACTTCTAATCACCACATTAAGATAAACATCTTCTAGCACCTCAGTCTCATCATACTGTGGTTTGGTTATAAGATACTCAGATCTCCATTCTATGATAGGATACTTCTTGTCAAGTATCTTATAATCCACTTCCTTATCCTCATCAGGAGTTATAGTTAAACACAATCTTAGCTCTTCATCATCTTTAGAAGTGAACTTTCTTTTCTTTGACTTCATTTTCTTCCTTGTGCCAAGCATTCTTTTTCTAGTTCCTTCTTCTTCTTTAATTTCTCTCTTGACACTGTCATCTTTCTTTACTCTCTTCTTAGAAGCATCGGCAACTTGTTCATTATCTCCTTGCTCACTTTTTCATCTCAAGAGAACTTAGCATATGAAGCTATCATCAGACCCTTTTTATTCTTTTCATACATAACTTGTTTTTCTTCAAAATCCTTGGTCTTGTAGATCCAGAATGCTTCTTGCCTCCAACATGCTTCAATACGTCCATCAATTTGGTTCCTAAGCTAATTTCTTGAAGAAGGTTTATTTCTGATAGCTTTAAGTCTTTGTTGAGCAAGAAATCTTCTTTGGTCAGCAATGGTGTCATGAAGAAATTTGGCTCTCTAGTTAATAGTATACATCTCTTTCTCTCTCTTCCTCTTGAAGCTTTTCAGCAAGTATCTTGTCAGCATTAAGTCTTGCCTGAATGAAATCACATTCATTAGAGAGTGCAGCCTTTGTAGCTTCTTCCTCAGTCAACCTTTTCTTCTCCTCTTCAGCTTCCCACTCCTCTTGAACCTATCTGGCCACCTCTTCATCATTAGCAAGTTGTTTAAATTTCTTTTCAGTTTCAGTAATATCTTCTGATTCAGTATCAGATTCATCTTCCTCTTCAATCCTCCCTTTGCCTTTAGCTTTTGGATCAATATTAGGAAGAGGTCTCAAAGTTAATAGTGATCTTGTTAAAGTAGGCCTAGGTCTCTCAATCTCCTCAACATCCTTAAGCTCTACTCCTTTTTCCTTTTCCTTGAGCTTCTCCTTGTTCTGACTCATTATGATAAGGACTTGTGCAATGGTCTCATCATCACCAAAGACTATTGGAGTAGGTGTTGTTGGAGTAGGTGTTGAAGTCACTGTTGGAGCTGTTGGAGAAGCACTTTCTCTTAAATGTTGCTCTTTCTTCTCAGCAGTACCTTCATCCGGCCTATCTGTACTAAGCTTTGCTCTGTCAGTACCTTCACTTGGCTTGTCGATACCTTCAGCTGACTTGACAGTACTAACTTCTACTTTAGTACTAACTCCCTTTTGTGTATTTTCCTTCTCTTCAAGCACTATAGAGCTTGTCCTCCCCTCATCTTGAGCATCCTCAGATTCCATGTAGTCAATTGCATCATCCACAATATCATCAAGATCATCAAAAGCTGGATCTTTATGCACTGTAGGTTTAGCTTTGGCAGGTTTCCTCCCTTGTTTAGATACAGGCTCCTTTTGCATCCACTTTGTCTTTAATAATTTCTTTCCTGCCAATTTTTGCTTCATGGATACACTCTGCATCCAAGCTTTGTGATGTGTCATAACAGGTTTGGCTTTCTTCTTTAGCTTCTTGATATGTGCCTTCAAGTGTTTAATTTATTTGGCTTGATCTATAACCTGTTTACATAAAAACACACAAAGATCATATACACTTTGGAGTGTCAGGCCATCCTCATTTCCTAGTAGGGATCTATCACTGGATGACTGACCTCCATGATTCCCTCCAGAGCCCTCTGGAATGGAATTAGGAATAGGAATAGTAGGTGAAGGTCTGGGAGATTGGTCAGGCTATGTCTCATGTTGGTCTGCACTTGGGTGAGGAGGAGAGGGTGTGGGTTGAGGTTCAAATTATCTTTTTGAAGCTTCACCCTCATCCTCAGTTGGTGGAACCAACATAGATTCAAACAAAGGAGTGATATTCCCTGGAAAATTCTTACCCTTTTTAACCATAAATGAGAAAACCTTACGAGTCAAGGCATTAATAGGGAAGTGATCTAAAGGCACAGGCACATTCTTTAGTTGTTTTTCCAAAAAGACTGAAATAAATCTTAGATACATAACAAACTTTTTCTTTGCATCCAAGTGTCTCATCATACCATCAAAAATTAATTTAGAAAAATTATATTTCTGATTAGTGGTTAAGCAAATCACTGCTGTGGCAATATTAGTGGGAATTTGATCCCAAGAAGTACTTTTAGAACTAATGCAGTGATTTATAGTGATTGCAGGTTAAATTCAACCCTTTTAATTATATAAATATGTAATAAATATATAAATAATAAGGCTAAAGTAAGTATTCCAATACGTTTTTAAAAGATTCATTTCTATCCAAAACACAATCTCTTAAAAATCTACCTGGGTCGTTCTCCCAACGAGGTGTGAATTGAAGATCGGGTATACGTTCATGATCGCGTTTTTGAATAATTTGAATGATTTTTGGTTGGTTTTTCTAATTTCTACAATTAAAATGCAAAAACGAGTAAAGGAACCCTAAAAACGAAAGCAATTAAGTGATTTAAACCTAAAACGAGACGGGAACGTAAAAACGCAATAAAAATCTAAATTATCACAAATTTAAACCCAACAATGATTTTTTTAGTTTTCCTAATCCTAAATGACTAATTTATAAGAAAAATTAAAGAAAATCCTAAAACGAGAGCTTTTAAAGGAAAAAAACGAAGAAAACGAGAACGAGATTTAAATCCCGCTCTTTAAAAATGAAATTGTGAGATTTTAACCCTACGGATGCAAATCTATTTTTCCTAAGTCCTAAATGATAAAAGAACATTTTAAAAAAAATTATATTTTTTTAACTTTTTAATAATTTTTTATGAATTAAAAACTGTGTTAATAAAAATAATTAATTAAAAATATCAAACGAACTTATAAAAATCTAAAAAATTAAGGGAAAATGCTTTGAACTAAGCTGGATCTAAAAAAAATAAGATGCCCCAAACAGCTTATCAAAATAAGCTGTTAATAAGCTAAAACAGCTTATAAGCTTACTGGGCCAAAACGTCCTTAAATACTAAACCACTTGGGACTATAACGAAAAAGTCCCAAGGGCGCAGCGGTAAGTGTGTGTGTTATAAAGGGTTGAGGGTGTTGAGGTCCAGGGTTCGAGCCTTGGCTCACTTTGGACTTCTACCTTCCCCTTTTTGCTTTTTTTTAAAAAAAACTTTTAATACAGCTTATAAATAAGTTGTAAACTGCCAACTTTAATAAAGGAAAAAAATTAAAACTTAAAAATAAGCACGAAATAAGCAAAAGAAAATGACAGATTGCTTAATTTACACTAAAGGCGAAATGCTAAACTGTTGGCCCTTTTTTGCTAAATAAGCTAATCTAAAAGATAAATAAGCTTAAACAGATAAATGACTACACCTAATAAGCAAGAAAGAACAAAAATAAGCAAAGACTATAAGCTAAATAAGCAGAAAATTCAAATAAGCTAAATGGCTAAAACTGGATACCAAACAGCCACAAGGGTACTTTTGGGCTTATTTTTAAGCCCTTAAGTGGAACCTTATGGCTTAGTGAGGTATATAAGCTTAAAGCCTATCCTAGGGGTACTAAAATAAGCAAAAAGAATAGAATTTGAAACAAAGTTAAGCCAAGAAAAAGCTAATGGAAAACAACTGAGACAGTCAGCAC